>KN042428.1:1047767-1061643 GCA_000739165.1 Podila verticillata NRRL 6337 | reverse complement strand
ATGGAAGGTCATGGAAGATTACTAATCGGAAGGTCATGGAAGATTACTAATTGGAAGGTCATGGAAGATTACTAATCGGAGGGTCACGTGACTTCCCGATTAGGAAGTATAGAACATTCTGGAACTTATCCGTGACAGTCCATTTGCATTGTTGTTCATAATGTTTATGTCATTTACCTGCATAGAAATGGAGATTGATCCAGTTGTGGCAGCTCTGAATGCTTTGTACAATGGTGCCATGGCACTGCAACAGTAGATCAGTGAAGAGCAAGAGGAAGATATCCTTGTTCCTCATCCTCTTCCTTTTGGCAAAGCTTGGGAATGTGCCAATCCAATGGATCAATATCAATTTGATTGGGATGAGATCAGCATGATTGCTGATGCACTTCAACTTCCAGACGTTTTTGTGTTGGACAATGGCTCTGTTGCCTCCAAGATCCAGGGTCTCTGTGTTGTACTCCATTGTCTTTCTTTTCCTCGGCACTTTACCAATGCAGCAGCATTGTTTGGATGCTCCAAGTCAGTCATGTCCCATATCTTCAATCATGTTGCAGACACTATCTACCAGGATTGGAAGCACTTACTTCTTTATGATCATGTATGGCTTACCCCTGCATATCTTGAGCAGCTTGCAGCTGCCATCTGAGAGCAAGGTGGTGCACTCAATAATTGCTGGGGCTTCTTGGATGGAACACACATCAAGATCTGCCGGCCTGGAGACAACCAAGACTTGTTGTATAGTGGCCACAAGAAGCAGCACTCAATGAAGTACCAATGTGTTGCAACACCAGATGGGATGATAGTTCACCTTGGTGGTCCCTTTCCTGGATGCCAGCATGATTCTTCTATCCTTGCTGATTCACGTCTGTTAGATATTCTAAATATTTACAGTCATGGTGTTGAGGGAAGAGTGATGGTACTCTATGGCAATGAGGGATATGCTCACTGTGGACATGTCTTGAGTCCTTTCCGTGGCTGAACCCTTACTCAAGAGCAACTTACCTTCAATTTGGAGATGCAAAACCCTCATCTTTGTGTGGAGTGGGCCTTTGGCCATATGGCTAATCATTGGGTGTTCATTAAGCATAGCCACAACCTTTGGATGCAGTTGTCTCCAATTGGACAATTATATCCTTTGTGTGCTTTATTTTCAAATATCCAGCAATGCATTGGCCGCAGAACTTCCACTGGTAGTTACTACAATATGCCTCTGCCTACTCTTGACCAATATCTTACCTCACGGCAATGATGGGAAGAGGAGCAACTGGGTAACTTTGCCCACCCTGCCTTCATAGAGGGATGGGAGCAAGCTGATGAAGTTATATTTTAGATAGTAAGAAATGATAATTTTATTTGTTCCAAAATGGTCCCTTCTGTGCAGGCAGGAAAGACATATGATGTTGTCCAAGTGGTGGTTGTGGAGGATGATAATGATTCGAATGACCTATGGTTGGTGCACCTGGCAAGAATTGTGTTGTAGAGATGACTTGGCATTGCTCTTGTTGGTCCATTAGTGTCCTCACATCCCGTTTAACAGTTGCAATCAAGTTCAGCATGGCCGCCTCCATAGATGCTAGTTGTCCATGCACCAACTGCATCTCGCTGTACATTGCTTGCACCATGGCACCAAGATCTCTTTGACTGTCCCCTATAGAAGAGCAACAAGTGACTTCTGAATCCATAGCCATCAGATTTGTCTCTAGTTTCTCTATCCTGCTGGTTGTTGATTGCTTGTCAAGCTGAAATGCCTCACTAAATTTCTGAATGTTGAGTCTGAGGTTGGTGATCTCTGGGCCTATTCCCACCAGTCCTGATGAGACTGCTACTGTCCTGGAAGCATGTTGTTTGTATGACTGATGCTTGGAGATATTAGCTGAGATTGAGGTATCCATTGATGGTCGTTTTGAATGCAAGAATGTTGTCGATGACATTGCTGCTGCTTCTGGGTCAAAAATGTATGCCCGAGGAGGCTCGGGTGTGGACGAGATCGATGAACAAGATGATACTGAAGAGTGAGATATGCTTGTTGATGATGATGAGTGAGGTGGGACCATGAGAGATGAGGTTGTTGATTCATTATCATCTGAAATAATTGCTATGTCCACTACAGCATCCTCCTCAGGCAATTCGTCCTCCCCGTTCCCATTGTCCAGTTCATTGTTTGTGTTTTGCTGATCCTTGATAACATTGACGGGATCTCGAGTCTCTCTTGCATGCTGATGCCTTGTTTTCCTGGTCTTATTAAGGCCTTGCATCATAGTGGTCATGATGGTATTCTGACATGATTTTGTTGCCTTATCCAGTCACAACTTCTCCTCAGCAGACAGCTCTGACTTCTTTTGCTTGAGTTCCAAGAAGTCGTGTTTTAGGTGGTACAGTTCCTGTGCAAGGTCCAAAAGGCAACTCTTGAAAGATGTGTTGCCTGTCTCCACTTGAGTAAGCTGGTCCCATTCATGGTAACTTTGGCATATCCGGTTGAGAGTTGCTGCAAGGGACAGGGCCGTTACTCCTTTGAGACTGGGTTCTGCTGCCTCAAGATCATTGGCAAGTTGTGAAAAGTACTTCCTGTTCTTGACGAAAGTGATTGATTCATTGAGGTCACATGGGTCCATGACAGAAAGCTCCTGCAAACAATCCACAAGAAATCGTACAGCCAAAAATATCCTCCTCTGGTTCAATGGACTCAAGGTCTGTAGTCCACAGTATTGTTTGGACCCATTAGCAGGGACTTGGACCACCAGACTAGCTATAGAAAGGAATAAATCCAATGTTAATAGTGTTATTAACATATCTTTTCTAGATTGTAAAGTAAGATGCATCAGCCTTACCTTCTTTCGCCCTTTCTCTAGCTGTGAGGACCTTGCTATCCAACAAACTACCAACATCATCAGGATCCTTGAACATCGACTCCAATCCCTTCAAGTGCTGCATCACGTCCATGCTTCTAGCATTGTCCCCTGCTTTGGTAACAGGGTGGCTGCATGTCTTGGGTGGCATGTTGGTGTGATGGTGAAGTGAATGGCAAAAAAGTGAGAGACATGGAGTGGAAGTGTTAATTTTGTGGCTTGAGCAAAATAAGAAATGGGACTGTTATCTGTGGCATATCCCTGTGTACCTACTACTCACCCTTCTCCCGCTACGTCATAGTCATAGATCCATAGTAATAAAAAGCAGGTAGATGTGGATGTTTGATCCACATCTCTTTCTCAATTATCTTCCGTCCCTATATACATCATTTTTTTAATTGAAGAATTGGGTCTTACGCCTGCATCCACTTGCTTTTCTTTATGAACTGCGGTGTTGCGGACTAAAGGTAAGGGTCAACTATGGATTAGATACTAGTATAGAATGATGAACAATAAAGAAGCCAGATCGTGCACTTACAAAGATGGGCGCAGATATTTGCTTCGGGCTCAAAGTGAACGTGGGGTGGGGGCGTTCTAATAGCTCTACTGTGATCTAATGTGGTCGAGTAGGTGACAAATAAAGGGGACTATGTATTAGCTATCTGCAGGTAGAGCTCGGACGGAGCCCATTGCATGGGCGACTGGGGTAGTTCCAAGCGGTCGCTCGAAAGGGATATTGAACCATAAAATCCGAGTGTGTTTGTGTGGAGTACAAGCAGTGAAGCTGACCCCTAGTTGACGCTGCAGTGCCGCTAATAATGAGAATCGAGCCGGATTTAGTACCTGTTGAGGTCGCTGTTGGACGCCGGTGGCCGAGAGTGCTGACGGGTATGTGTAGCAAGTCTGGGGAGCGGACGGGTGAGAGCGAGTATTGATTCGACTATGGTCGGCAGGTACAGAAACGGGCAATTTAGCTTATATTAGCAATCTGTTGGTCGGAATGACAGGTTGTGCTGGCGTTTGCAGGCGCAGATCAGGTTGCTGTTGGTAGCAGTACCTGGAGTGGCGGCGGTGATATCCCAGGGGCAACAATCAGTAAATAGAATCAGATAATAACAATAGATCGATAATAGATTAAAAGTGGAAGAAAGAAGCGTGCCGAGCTGATAAGCTCGCCACTTTACTTTTATAGGTTTCGGTTATGCTTCTAGCTTAAGGGCCTCTATCAAAATATCGTAATAACCTAGGGCTTCCATTTACTTCACTGCATATCTTTGATCCCCCGTGCCTCTTAGATTCACTCCGGCTATCTGACAGCTGCCAAATTCGAGTGCTCTGCCGATTGAGCTAGATTCCTCTCGTTGTTTCTTCTCTTCTCTTAGATGACGTCATGTTTCCGTCTCTCTCTCTCCTCCCCCTTTTTTTTTTTTTTTTTTTTTTTTTTTTTTTTTAAGAACTCCATTCCTTCTCATTCCTCTTTGTTCCCCGACACTTCCATGTCGTTTTCCTCCTTGTACTTTGTCAATCGCAAATGATTCACGGATCGACCCTGACGATACAACTGGAGTCGGCCATCCCGAATCTCGTTCAATCTGTAGGCGCCCCCGGAGAGACAGGCTTGCACCCAGTATGGGCCGCGCCAGCGGGGCTCGAGCTTGCCTGCCTTTGTCTTGCTGCGCACTGAGTTATACAAGAGAACGGCCTGCCCGACTTTAAAGGCCCTTGGTGGAGGAACGTCGCTGTTGAGTGTTAACAGCTCGTGGTGCCGTATGATACGGCTATGGATCTCCCCCCTCAGCGCGCGAACGTAGGCACGACGATCTTCTTCTATCTCACCCGTATCCTCCTCGTTCAGCCAGACCGGATCATACTGATTGTGTATCGGTAGTCGAGGGGCTTGTCCGAAAACGGCTTCGAACGGTGATGTTCCGGCGATCGGCGCGTGGTGTACTCGCCACGTCCATGTCACTCGGTCGAGATGGTCCACCCACCGGTCCACGGGTGCTCGGTTTTCAGTCAGACAACGGGCAAGTTGATGGACCATGAATTTGTTGTAGTTCTCGACTTTCCCATTTGTGTGTGGATGATATGCTGACGCGGTGACGATGTTCACCTTCTTTTCGTCACAGATCTCGCGGAAATGCCCGGCGCTAAGGGAGGATCCGTTGTCCGTGATAATGGTTTGCGGATACCCGTACCGGTCGAACCAGGAGTGCTGGATGGCTTTCGCGACATTACGACCGTCCAGGTTTCGGATAGCGACGGACTCGACCCAGCCCGACAGGTAACAGATCAAATTGAGCACATATTGTTTGCCGTTTGACAACGGAAGGGGTCCGACGGTATCTAACCCCACTGTGTTGAAAATCGTAGGTGGCGGTGGGATACGGTGTAACCGATACCGAGAGGACTTGCGTTGTTGGAAACGCTGACAGACGTCGCAGGTCTCGACAAGGCGCTTGACGTCGGCGTATTGACCCGGCCAGAAATACTCGAGATTCACCAGACGAAACGTACCAGCAATGCCTAAGTGCCCCACGGTCGAGGATCCATGACACTGTCGGAGGACTTCGGCAATCTCGTCAGGCGGTACGTACTGCTTTGACTGGCCCCCGGTGAAGCGCTTGCGGAGGCGTCCTCCAAGCATGAAGAAGTCTGGGATCCTTGCCAGTAATTTCGCCCGCTTGCTCGTTTCCAAGTGTAAGAGCGTGTCACCGGTAAGATATCCGATAATCGATTCATATGGTTCCTGTCCTCTTGCGAGCAGCAACGCATGCTTATTGACTTCTCGGGCCCTGTCGATTCTCTCCATCTCATCTTCCAGTCCCAGGTCCGGTTGCCCCTTAGCTAGCTCATGTCGGACTCGGGATAAAGGGTCGGAGTCCTTCATATCTCGGCCGGGGCGGTGATGCACGTGCAGGTTGAATCCAGCGATCTGTATACTCCATCGGGTAAGGCGCCCATTCTGATGCTGCAAATTGTGCAGATAGAGCAAAGCGCGGTGGTCAATGAAGACGTGGATCTCCTTGCCTAACAAGAGATGTTCATTTTTCTTCAGGCAGTATGCTAGTCCCAATAGCTCCCGCTCCGTCGCAAAGTATCGAGTCTCAGGACCAGAGAGCTTGCGGCTACCGAACAGGATCGGTCGATATTTGACCTTGATATTGATATGAGTATCGTCGCTGGGGTTTGCTGCATGGGCCACGACGTACCCAGTCGCAAAGTCCGACGTGTCGGCCGAAATGATCACTGGTCGTAAGTGGTTGATCATGATCAGGACCGGCGAGGTTACTAATGCGTGCTGCAGGGCGCGGAAGGCTGCAGGGTATCTCTTGTCTGTGCCCCAGGCTTTTTGGAAAGCTCGCGGCTTGCGGTCATGCTTATACAGCTCGAACAGCGGAGTAGCCAGGGCGGCGAAATTCAGAACGAAGCACCCCAGGAATAGTGCGAATCCAATGAAGGCTCGGAGTTCTTTCACGCAGGTAGGTATCGGCCAGCATTCGACCTTCGCGAGTTTTTTTGGGTCCGCACTAATGTTGTCCCCATCAACGATTCTCCCTAGGAACTCTCGCTGCTTGACGAAGAACGCTGATTTCGCTCCGGAGAATGAACCATTGAATTCGTCCATGCGTGCCAACGCAACTCGGACCTGTGGGAAGTGCTTGTCGAATGTGGCGGCCCCAACACCCATGTCATCTACGAAGGTCCCAAGTGATTTCTTCAGGAGCGGCGTATCGAAAACTTCGTACATGTGGCGAATATACCACTGCATTGAATCCGACAATCCCATCGGGAGGACCTTGTATTCCCATAAGCCTTGAGGGAAAGCTACCGCAGTAAGATAACGACAACGCTCTGCGATCGGCGATTGTAAGTAGCCATCCTTGCAGTCCCAGAACGAGAGCCACTGACATCCTTGAAGTTTGTATATCTCCATCATAGGGTCGGGAATGGGCCAAGCCATCGGACGGATCATTTTGTTGACCGGGATGCAGGTCAGATAGAGGAAGAGCAGAGTCAGAGTAGGGTCAGATCAGAGGGTTCAGAAACAAGTTGAGATCAATATTATCTGCTTGGACCATGGACTCGAGATATTCTTCCAGTACCTTGAGTTGATGAGATAAGGTTGTTTGCTGAATAATCCAGAGTTTTCCGAACGGTTCTAGCTTTGGCGCGCGATTGGCGACGTCTAAAAGGTCATCGGGTCAATGCATCGGGTCACTTGAACGAGCAATAGGATTTTCGCTCTGCGATCGGCGATTGTAAGTAGCCATCCTTGCAGTCCCAGAACGAGAGCCACTGACATCCTTGAAGTTTGTATATCTCCATCATAGGGTCGGGAATGGGCCAAGCCATCGGACGGATCATTTTGTTGACCGGGATGAAGTTGATACAAACGCGGGGCGAGCCGTCTTTCTTAATGACAATGAGTGGGTTGCATGACACTGGGCTGGACGATTTTTGCATTTTATCTGCTTGGACCATGGACTCGAGATATTCTTCCAGTACCTTGAGTTGATCGGGTGAGTATTTCCGCGTATAGGCCTTGGGGAGTGGTACCGTCGGATCCGTGTGGAAAGTGGCCGGGGCCTGCAACTTAGATTCGTCGAGGGTTCGGGACATCTCTCCAGGTAGTGGGAAGCAGCCCTTGTGCCGTTGGAAGATTTCTTGGATCTGGGCCATGTTCTGATTCACTTCCGGTAAGTCACCAACATACACTTTGTGCTCTTCTAGTCCTGGCACCAACTTCACCGGCGTGTTTGACATGATATCTCGGCACCGGGGAGCCTCCAGGCAAAATCCGTACTGGTCGCTGGAGAAGACTACCTTGTTAACGTCTTGGGATTCTCTGTCCTCATGGATAGATAGGACGTTCCGTTCAGATGGCCCGAAGTCTGGCGCTTTAGGGACCCGCATAAGGAGGAACACCGACGCGATGTTGTTCTTCTGCTGTTCAGCAAGGAGTTCTTCCATAGTGATAGGCGGCAGCAGGACATCTTTATCCTTCTCCTGAGCTCGTGCGATTAAGGAGTGGAGTTCTTCTGGGTCGTCATTCCTGTCATCATCCAGGTCCGACTCGTCACTGACTTGTTCTTCGGCTTCGTCGTCTGTGCTTAGTTCCTCGGCAGCATTTGGCTCTTGGGGCTGTGTGTCTAGGCTGCCGACAGACAATACTGGTTGGATCTTTGTGACTTGGGGCCGTTGCCCTCCTACGGCGTCGATGCCGATCGTGTGCCCATGGAGTCGGAACTGGTACTGGCCACTGGACCAGTCAGTTTTGCCTTGAAGTTTTTCCATGAATGCTCGGCCAAGTAATAGATCGAAAGGTGGGTTGTCCATGATAATGCATCCGACTGAGATCATGAGACCCTCGATATTGAGAGGCACGTCAGGAACCTCCCCCCGGACCGCTGCTCGACCACTAATACCCTTAATTCCAATCGTAGAATGTGGGCTGGCGTTATCTATACCCGTCTGGCTCAGGAACTTTTGACTGATAACATTGACGCAGGATCCCCCATCAAGTAGTGGCTTCACAGGCTCGTTTAGTACTGTCGCAGGGAAGCTATGGGTGCTGAATGCCGATACATCCAGCTTTGCTAGGAAGACTTGGTAGTCTCTCTCTTTCAGCGCTAGCTGTAGGGTGGGGTGGTGTTGTAGTAGGTAAGCCCTTCGCTCTTGTGGAACTGTCTTCAGAGCTTGGCCCAGTGTGCGGCGGATAATTGGACTAATGCTGATGAGATCGGCGATTGATATGTTATTGACCAAGGTTGCTCGCAAGCACTCTTCAATGTCGAACGGTTTCTGTCCCAGGGTTAACTGGATTGGAGCGGGTAGGGCCTTGATCTTGGCTATCGTTTTCTCGACCGCGATCCGTTTGGCTTCTGCTGGTTTGATCTTAGTAGGTGGTAACTCGAGAGGGGTTGGGTGTTTACCCCCAAGGGCAATGGCGCTGGATCCCTTATCCACTACCCTTGTTTTTCTCACAACAGGCGGGATCACAACAGCTTCTAGGAATTGTCGTCGGCCAGGTTTCGGACTTCCATTCTCCGACATTTCGATATCCAGAGCGGGAGCAGCAGCAGGAGCGGCGACAGGAGTGGTAGCGGAGACGGGAACCGGATCGTGAGTAACAGCAAGCGCCGGAGTACCGGTCGGGGTCGGGGTGTCAGGCAGCGACGGCATGATGCGTTTGTAAGGTAACACATCCTTTCTCGTCTTATGCCGGACCCTCTCGGCAACATGGTGCCTTATGGCAGCATATATCGCAGGGTCAGGAGGTCGCGTAGGTATGGGATGGTGGGACTGACCTAGGCCTACCATCCCTGTGGAAAATCCTGCTCTTGGAGATGCTGCTCGACTTCATATTCATGGAAGTCTTCTTCAGTAAGGAAAATGTTTCCGATGAATGTTTCGGCACCAAGGTCTTGCTCGCGATTGTAATGTTCCATCTGGGCTAACATTGTCTTCTTTGTATGGGGTTTATGGCACTCGCTGGAATAGTGTCCCTTCTCATGGCAGTTGTAGCACTCGACATTGTCCCTATTTTGCCGAGGGACACGGGGGCGGGGCGCACCTGGGGCTCGTGGCTGATTGTTGGGCCCTTGCTGCTTGCCAATCAAGATCCGCAACTCGTTCATGCCCTTGACTAGCTCGGCCATGACAGGGTCAGTCATCGCGGAGGTCGGAGCACTTGCTGTGTTCAAATCGGTGTTACTGGGTTTCACATCGAGGGAGTCGCTGTCGGTTTCTATGGGAGAGGGTGACTGGTCGTTCTTGGTCGAATCGGAGCGCAGATAAGACCAGTGACTCTCCTCGTCTGCCGCAGATCTGGCAGCGGCGAATGCCTTGGTGACGTTTGATGACCGCTTGACCTCCTTGGCAATCTCAAGAGAGCGAAGACCTGCATAAAGTGCTTGCATGACTTGCTTGTCGTCAATGGTCGTTCGTTTCTTTTGCATCGCCCGCCGGTAGCGCTCAAAACACCGTTCAAATCGCAGGAGGTACATCTTGGTGCTCTCCTTCTCCCTCTGCTTGCAGTTTCGGACATGTTCAATGGACCCAATCTCACGTCGCATCTTGTCTGATACGAAATTATCTTCTAGATCCTCCAAGAATGACTCCAAATCACGGCAGGATTTCTTAGCATCCATGAACCAGTACTGTTCAGGAGTGCCAGTCAATGCTTCACCCAGCCAGCGGATGGATATGCTCTCTTTCAGTTCGGTTGGGATATCATAGGTGCGAGTTTCGATGTACCCCCGGAACTGGTCTGACCACTCAAGCACATTATCAGTCTTCGAATCAAATTTCGTTCCCTTGAAGCTGCGCTTGCTGGCTTCGGCGATGGCTTGAGCTGGGACAGGAGTCTGGGAGGAGAAGCGCTCTTGGGCCGTGCGGCTGTTCACTCGATGGCGGTCAGTACCATTCCAATGGTCTGCGCGCATGCGTTCTGGGACCATTCCTGTTTGATGTGTGGATCGGTCAGGGAAATATTGCCGGTCCAAACCGGCACCATTTTGGAGAACAGGGCGATCGTGGACGAGACCTGGGGACCCATACTGATGGGTCGGACGTTCAAATACTGGACCTGGGGCACTCTGTGACGGTGGCTGGCCGCGGTTACCCTGGGAGCTATTGGTTTCAGTTTCAGCTGGGTTTCTGGTACGCGCGAAAGTTTCAGGCGAATCACTATCATCCTCATTCAGCCCGGGTACATTTCTGAAGGCACCTTTGCCTTCGTCGGCTCTCACAGTCCGCATCTCTCGTTCCAGATTATCAAAGCGGGCAGATAGGTTGTCCAATCGGTCGAGTCGAACGGCCAATGTGTCC
Source organism: Podila verticillata NRRL 6337 (assembly GCA_000739165.1). Classification (NCBI taxonomy): domain Eukaryota; kingdom Fungi; phylum Mortierellomycota; class Mortierellomycetes; order Mortierellales; family Mortierellaceae; genus Podila; species Podila verticillata. The sequence goes on along the minus strand of KN042428.1, from coordinate 1,050,964 downwards.
AGAGCTCCGATACGGGAGGTGAGTGCATTCAGGGTCGCCAGAATAATGTTGTTGGGGGAGGACTCGGAATGAGGATCTGGGCGCACCTCAAGATGAGTGTCGAGGTGACCGTCAGGGCGACTTTCGGGAGCTTTGGAGGGGCCAGCGTCGTTCGACATGCTTTAGGGTGCAGATTGCGCAACGTGGAATGTAATGGTTCTTTTAATTCGACTGGACGGAGGCTTGATTGCCCAGGTTCTCCACCAATTTGTTTGTGCGGTGTTGCGGACTAAAGGTAAGGGTCAACTATGGATTAGATACTAGTATAGAATGATGAACAATAAAGAAGCCAGATCGTGCACTTACAAAGATGGGCGCAGATATTTGCTTCGGGCTCAAAGTGAACGTGGGGTGGGGGCGTTCTAATAGCTCTACTGTGATCTAATGTGGTCGAGTAGGTGACAAATAAAGGGGACTATGTATTAGCTATCTGCAGGTAGAGCTCGGACGGAGCCCATTGCATGGGCGACTGGGGTAGTTCCAAGCGGTCGCTCGAAAGGGATATTGAACCATAAAATCCGAGTGTGTTTGTGTGGAGTACAAGCAGTGAAGCTGACCCCTAGTTGACGCTGCAGTGCCGCTAATAATGAGAATCGAGCCGGATTTAGTACCTGTTGAGGTCGCTGTTGGACGCCGGTGGCCGAGAGTGCTGACGGGTATGTGTAGCAAGTCTGGGGAGCGGACGGGTGAGAGCGAGTATTGATTCGACTATGGTCGGCAGGTACAGAAACGGGCAATTTAGCTTATATTAGCAATCTGTTGGTCGGAATGACAGGTTGTGCTGGCGTTTGCAGGCGCAGATCAGGTTGCTGTTGGTAGCAGTACCTGGAGTGGCGGCAGTGATATCCCAGGGGCAACAATCAGTAAATAGAATCAGATAATAACAATAGATCGATAATAGATTAAAAGTGGAAGAAAGAAGCGTCCCGAGCTGATAAGCTCGCCACTTTACTTTTATAGGTTTCGGTTATGCTTCTAGCTTAAGGGCCTCTATCAAAATATCGTAATAACCTAGGGCTTCCATTTACTTCACTGCAGTACCAGAATGTTCTATACTTCTTTAATCAGGAAGTCACGTGACCCTCCGTATTAGTAATCTTCTGTAGTCTTCTTGTTCCATCATGTTCCTTCTATTTGTAAGCAAGGAGCACATCCATGTCCCACTTGAAGTAGCATGGACTGCAGCTCAAGCATGGACCATTGGTTCTTTCCATGGTACTTGAGTACATGGAAATACCCAGATGCTTTTGTTGATGAATGGAAGTTGCCTGGATTATCACCCCAATCTCCCCCCCCCCCAAAGCATATCCCTTTTAAAGGTGGTGGTGAGGTAATGCCATTTCCACCCCACAAGACTTGGATGGAGAAGTTGCCAAATGCTCTTGCCAGTTCCCCTGAACTTGAGCTTGTCCAATGGCGATCCATCCATCTCCCAATAATGTATGCATACTACATATCCACCAATGTGTGGAAAGTACATGATAGGGGAATATAGACAATGTCAAAGCTTTTAAAAATCGTGATCTCAACACATATAGTCCACTAAGTGCAGGTATGTTTGATGAAATATCCAAATAGTAGTAGCAATGTATGGTAGGTAGAGAGTGTATTTTCAACACAGGGATTTTGGGGAGAGCTTTGGGGGTTGAAACTCCACTTTGGGTGATGCCCTCAACCCCACTCCCCATATTTCCCTATGCTTGTCTTAATAATATTATTGCCAAGATCTCTACATATCTGCCTTAAATTTTTAAACACTACAGTGCTACAAATCTTTTCTCTTGCACCTGATGCTCTCAAGTATCTCATGTCTCCCCTGTTTAGCAATCATGATGTAGCGGTCCATTATCTTTTCATCAGGTTCTGTTGATCCGAATCTCTGTAGGTGGGTTTTCTTACACATCTTATATTCTTTATGTAATTCTTTCTTATTTCTACTTAGTCTTTTATACCTCTTCTCTGTCTTCTCATGAGAGTATGTATATATATCATATGGTTTCATCTCAGTTTCAACCACATATAATTTTCCACACAAACGCATCTTGTGGTTAAGAAATATAATATCCTCTTTTGTCTCATAGATGTCATACTCATCTGTGGTGTCCTCATCCACCAAGTAGGTGTGGTTAGGGTTCTGAACAGCAGTTGCTTTGATGTCAAGCTCAGGAATAGTGTTAGTATCACCATCTTTTGCTGGAATGTATATCACATCATCATCATCCACAAATTTCTTGCCAGTATCACCTTGTTGCTTGTGCATTGCATGAGAGATAGTCTCCTTTAAGGTATCCAGTTCTTGCACAAGTGTTCTTACTATCTCTTCCAAAGACTCTACCTTCTCCTCTAACTTGATGACTCTTTCCTTACAATCATCAGTGCTTGGTTTAGCTTGACTTTTATACCTAGTCCTAGAGTACTCTTTCTTACATTTTTTACACATGCTGGCATCTGTCTTATAAAACTCTGTAGATGATTTTCTTTCATCACACGTTTTGCAATGCTTTTCTTTTGCCATCTTGGAATGTGGTGTATAGTGCTACACAGTTTGGTATTAATTAATAATTATTATTGTGTATATGATATAGTATAGCTTGATTGACAATTTGTAGATAATTCCATAGAACACTTCCACTAGGTACATCATCATGGTGGATAAACTATGCAATGTATGTGGTGAAAGGAAGGACGAAGTTCAAGGATTTTACAGAAACTGTGGTGCAACATGCAAGGATTGTAAAAAGGCAAAGACTTCCACATACAAAACAAAAGCAAAGGAACAAACTACACAACTCTTACTTGATATTCTTGAAGAACAGAAATCCATGAACCACAAACTTGAGGCCCACATGGAAGATATGGAGAGAGAGAGATGGCCAAGTTAAAGAAGATGCTAAAGAAATTATCTGTTGCATGAACCATAGAAATAGACAGTGCACCTAATTTTTTAAAAACCGATCATGGAAGAGTTCCATGTTTGAATAATTCCAGGAATATTATCAAGTCCATAAGTAGGTTAACATCAAGAACAAAGAAAATGCCACAATCCAATGAGGCTATTGTCAATGATGCCTTGAACATGTGTTCAGACATGATTTCTAACATGGGCAAGTTTTCCATGTTCCAGCTGATTGCCCTAAACATGAGGGCTTTGCTGAGTA
>KN042428.1:929738-1038244 GCA_000739165.1 Podila verticillata NRRL 6337 | reverse complement strand
TACTGCAGCAGAGATATACAGCTTGAGTTCATGAGTTGAATATTGTACAAGAGATGAACAAGCAGGAGATTCTTTTTGCAACTGTACTTCTCCCCTGAACTTCACAGCATAGATGCAGTGGTAGGAACAAGTATCTTGGAGTAGCATGTGCAAGAACTATAGTGGCAAGTTTTAAAAAGGAGGACACATTCCAGGCATGGAAGTGTGTATTCAAGACATAAATGTGCAAAGAATTATGCACATTTTTTGTTTTGGAAAATGTGGTAGTGTACAGTAGAAATACATTGTGCAATTTGTTACAGTGGTTATATTTAATGGTTGATATTATACAAATACTCTTGGCTGATGGTCATGGTTAGGGTTTCTTATTGGATTTGAAACCTGTCAATTAACATAAAATTTTCAATTGAAAAAGTTATAATTGACAGGTCTCAAATCCAATGATATACCCTTCAGAAATCCCTAGTCATGGTGTATATCAGCAAGAGAGTCAAGAATTCATGGGACAACACATTGTGCTTTGGACTTGAAAGGTCACCTTTTAAAAGCTTTGACATTGTCTATATTCCCCAATCATGTGCTTTTCACATATTGGTGGATATGTAGTTTGCATGCATTATTGGGAGATGGATGGACCACCCTTGTCAGTTAGCACTTCTAATCAAATCAGATAATTCGAATTCAATTTGATTCAGTTGTATTTGAATCAAATTTGAACAGGGTGAATTTGATTCGATTTGAATGGGTTTCATAGGATTAGTGCATCTATCTATTCAAATAATTCAAATTCGATTTGATTCAAGTGCATTTGATTAGAAGTGTAATAAAGCTATGGTGCTTTATTCAGAATCAGACAGAGAAAGAGTGTCAGGTGCAGATCAGAAAACAAAGTATTGGAAAAATATGATATATTGAAGCTATGGAGGATCAAGACTATATATGTATTAATTATTACGAAACAATAAACCTATGGAAGTATTTCTGTTCTTGTGAGTACTTGTCTGGCAACCCACTGCATGCCTAGGGATTCATGCAGGGTTTCTTATTGGATTTGAAACCCCATGCATGCCTATCACATGACTGTTGGCTGACCACTAACAGTAATGGGCTAAGTTGAAAGACCTGCACTTGCCACCTACTGAAGGGAAGTGAGCCACATGTCACATGATCGAAATTATTCCTTTTCAGATGAGAACAAGAGAGATGAACTTCTCTCTGACACCATGATAGTTAGTGTCACCACATAGAGCTATTAGAACTCAATCTCCCTCCACAATCATACCTTTCCAATTATTCCCCCAGTACACCCTTGGGAGCTGCCCCCCCTTGTCTCTCGCCCAGACTGTAAGCCTCTCTTCATCTTTCCATAGCTGTAAGGAAGCTTGGTTTGTGCTTGCTGTGTGTGCAGGGTCAGATAGAGGAAGAGCAGAGTCAGATAGAGGTCAGATCAGAGGGTTCAGAAATAAGTTGAGATCAATAAATGTGTGTATTGAGAGCTACCCAACAAATGTTATGGGCTATGAATATTATATATACTTGGGATGAGGTTGTTTGCTGAATAATCCAGAGTTTCCAGACGTTTCTAGCTTTGGCGCGCAATTGGCGACGTCTAAAAGGTCATCGGGTCAATGCATCGGGTCACTTGAACGAGTGATAGGATTTTCTGGAGGTCGGCGGAAATTTTAGGTCACATGACCAGATTTTTTCTTCAGTGCGAGCGAATAGCGTGAGCGCGGGATCGAGACGTAAAAATACAGATGACCATCTCTATGACAATAGCACACTCCTTCCTATGTAGAGTTAGTACTGACCATAGCCATGATCCTCTCTATTAGTTTTACTACATGACACCACTGCAGCAGGAGCAACAACAGATGGGACAACAAGAAACCCACTCTCTCACCAACAATAACCAGGACCTTCTGGAGCAGCAAATTGTGCAGATCAAAGCCCAGCACAATTTGCATTACGAATTGCAGCAGCAAGGCCTCAAGTGACTTCGACTAGAGCAACAAGCACAGCTGGAGTTGCTGCAGCAGCAGTTGAAATCGAATGGGAAGGTATTAGGACAAGAGTTAAAAGTTCAGTGTGTACGTCTATGTGGACGTCCCTACAGTTGTCTTCCAGAGTGCCATATAAATTTATTAACATGAGCAAGGCCTATACATTATAATATAATATGGAAAGGCTTGAGAGAATATGGAAAGTGTACTGCAGTTTCATAGAATGTTGCATTTTCAATTAATTGTGGAGTATTGCGAGTTCTTATTCTCGTCCAACCGATCTTTCCATCCAAAACCTCCTGATTTCTCAGATCAAAAACATTGCGTATTCACAACTACTTTTCCGTACGACGTCCACTGTATTGGTGGCAGACTCGCAGATCCTTCAGCCCATATAAAGAGTCCCCTTAATATGATAACTTTCACCTTTAAGAGTGCCAATTCAAAAGTCACTCTTCCTTATTCCTCTCCACAGCGCTGTCAATGGTTCCAGACAGCAACAGCAGCGTTGTCCCACAGGCGGATCACTTGACCGTCTTCTTTGCATCGCAGACAGGCAATGCAGAGTCCATCTCTCGTAGTATTCATGAGCAGGCGCAGGAAAGAGGATTTAAATCTGGACACTATGTGCTAAATGACCATGCCAAGGTCGACTGGGAGAAGGAGGAGTGCCTCGTTTTTGTCGTTTCTACTACCGGTGATGGTGATCCTCCTGACAATTCGACTAAGTTCTGGAGACATTTGCGCAAGCTCAAGGGCACAGGCCTGACCAAGGCCAAGTATGCTATCCTTGGTGAGTAGGAATTAGATAATGGAGGTGCATATGCTTTACCAACTATTGTTGCTAATCTCCATCGGACTTCATTTGTAGGCCTGGGAGACACCAATTATGACAACTTCTGCCAAACGGCAAAGCGTTTGGACACAAAGCTGCAAGAACTTGGCGCTTCACCTTTTTACCCTCGAGGATTGGCCGATGATGCCACAGGGTACAATTGAATTTGATCTGGAGACTGATGTTTGTCAATGCTGAGCCTGGTTCACTGACATATCTGTCATTTTCTTAAATTTATCTTTGCTGATGCGCAGCCTTGAAGAAACCGTTGATCCATGGATCAAGAATATTTGGCCTGCGCTTGCTCACCAAGTTGTATCAACTCCTACCATTCATGATCTCCCCAAGCCGCACTTGACAGTTGAAGAAACCAAGATCGTCAAGGAAATCATTGAACACGAGAGCCAAACGACAGCGCCATCATCAACCCCAAAGACAGCTGCCACGAGTGCCATAGTCATAGGATCTTATGATAACCATCCTGTTGCCCCTCCAGTGGAGTCACTTAGCAGAAGAATGGACGTCCTGTCTGTTTCCTCTCCAACGGCACGTATTGAACCAGCAGCTGGAAATACAATCCGCATCGATTTTTCTTCCATGGCCAATCACTCCAACTTGACGGCGTTGCCCCGGGTGCCCAATGCCAACCTGATAATTACTCAGCACGAAACCGCCCCGCCAGCAGGATCAAATCCCTGCAATGTGCCTTCGTTCATTCAAGCACCCACACCACTGTTCTCGGCCAAAATCAACAGTGTCCAGTGCCTCACCCCAGACGACGCCCTGAAGAGGACTTTGTCGATTGAATTTGGATTTGACGACGATGTCGAGTACGCTCCCGGTGATTCTTTTGGTATTTGGGCACCCAACGATGAATCCTTGGTCCGTGGTGTATTGTCAACGCTAGGTGTGAAGGACGAGGACCTGAACAAGCCAGTGAAGCTGGAGGGCGAAGGTATACAATTTCGAGCTGTGTGAAGGATACCTGATTCTGCTGTAGGAGGCAGAAAAAAAATGATTTACTGACTATTCTCCTTACGATTGTGACGGCAGGAATCCCATCACATCTGCAACCAATTCAGTCTGCCTCATTGCTGGACATATTTCGCTACGCCGTCGATTTGACAACGTCAACAAAGAAAGCCAACATTCGCCTCTTTGCCGACCATGCCACCGATCTTGCCGAGAAGCAGAAGCTCATGTTTATGTCCTCCAAACAGGGCGCCGATTTGTTCAATGAGCTCCGTGCCCAAGGTCCCACGTTGCTTGATATTCTCCATACCTTCCCATCTGTCAAGATCCCCGTTGCGCGAGTGATTGAAGCCCTGCCACCTCTTCAGCCTCGCTACTATTCAATCACCAGCTCACCCATGGCCAAGAACGGTCACCATCGGTGGTCATGCGCATTTAATGTGGTGCAGTATGAACTGCCAGTTGGAGTCAAACGACGAGGGGTGTGCACACCGTGGCTCGATGATCTTTCCGGAAATGTTTCATTTGGCAAACCTGTATCAGCTGGTTTGAGCAGTATCCGTGTCCCAATGTTTATTAAGCCCAACGAAACCAAGTTCAATCTTCCAGTCGACACAACTAAGCCTGTGATCATGATTGGACCCGGAACAGGAGTGGCGCCTTTCATGGGGTTCTTGGAGCACCGCGCTGAACAAAGAAGGATCAAAAAGCGTCTTGTCAATATTGGATCTGGATCACGCCAACATCTGGATGACTTGTTTGGTGAGATGTGGCTGTTTTTCGGCTGTCGACACCGAGATCGAGACTGGCTATTCCGCCAGCAGATGGAGGAGTATAGATCGGATGGCGTGCTGACGCAGCTCCACGTGGCTGTCAGCCGCGAAGAAGATGTACCCAACAGTGCCAAGTATGTCCAAGATTTGATCCGCAAGGAATCCAAAAAAGTCTGGGATCTGCTGCACAGAAAGAGTGCGCTAATCTATGTTTGCGGGTACGTCATCTACATTACGGAGGACTTCAAAAGGAATGGTTGCGTGCGATACGGGTGTAAACTCACCATACACCAATGAACTATCTAGTGATGCCAAGGGAATGGCCAAGTCAGTCCACGATGAGCTTCTAGCGCTGCTAATCGAGCACGGCGGATACGAGAAAATGGCCGCCATCATGGAGCTGAACAAGTGGGCTCAGGAGAAGCGGTACCTGCGTGACTTGGTAACTTCTTGATCTCATGGTGTAAATGTATGAACCTGGGCTCCTTACATTTTACTAATATTTGTCATTATTATTCAGTGGGCTTAAATAGGTCGGAGTCAACAACAATGTTTATTTTCGCGATTCTTTCTATATGCTCAATTTTTGGGTTTACCACCAAAAAACAACCCTTTGGAAGGATCCCATCCTGTTGATTGGTCGCGAGGAGGCGAAGGCTGGTGATATGGAGGGTACTGTTGGTTTGGAGGTGGAGGAGGACTGGCGGCGCTTGGTGCAGGAAGAGTGGCTTGTTTTTGCTGGAACTGTTGCTGCAGCTGTTGGGCAAAGTTTTCGGGCGGCATGATACCAGCGGTATTGTTCCTGACATAGTTGGAGCCATGGTCATAGGTAAAAGCTGATCCAGCAGGTGTTGCTGACGAGGAGTTAGGTTGCTGATTTGCAAAACGCACTCCACGACTTGGACTCCATCCTGCTCCGGTCGATGGCGGCGCTGAAGGTGCACTGGCTTCATATTGTGAGTTTTTGACAGGACTTGGTGGCTGAACCCTGTTCAAATTCATGCCCGACATTTCAACGGTTACTTCACTATTAGAGAGGAGAGTTCAAATATCAGCAACAGGCCCTTATGAACCGTGGATCCTTGTTATCATCGCTCAGATGTGTGTCTTACGAGAGATAGTCCTTGGCTTCCATCTTGCGAGCAAAGAAGTAGTCGCGACAGTTGTCCCTTAGCCTGACCAAGATCTTTTCAAAGTCTCGATGGAACTAAGTGGCGACCAAAAAAATTACGCCATTATTATTAGTCATCTATAAGCCAAGAATCTTATAGTCTAGCAAATTTCCTATGTCAAGGTGGCCATACCTGAAGACCTTCTTTGAAGTTCGCCAAAATCGCCTTGTACTTTTGATATGCGGCCTCAAGATTCTGTAGTGCCATCTCGCGTTGATGCACAACGGCGTTGCTCCGCCTTGATGCAACAAAAGCCTTGTTTGTTTCCTTAAAGGTTTTCACAAACGCATTTCGGTTAGACTGCAATTACGCAACAAGCAACAGAGCAGGAATTTCACTTGCCTGAATTGCCATCAGGAGATCTTCCTGAGTGGCTGTTTCCTCCTTCACTAGCCTCTTGTAGCCGTCATACTTTTTAAGCTGCTCTTGGAATAGTGCTTCAAAATGAGCCGGCTCGATCTTGACTGCCGAGGAGGTAGCTGTCAACTTATTGGTGATAGCGACAAGAGATGGTCCAATGTCATCCTCGTCCGCGATACGCTTGATCTCCTCAAGTTTGATTCGCCGAGCTTTAATCATCTGGTCTACCTCCTCCAACAACATTTTGAGGTCATCCACAATCTCAGGATCTGAAGACCCAGGAGCATTCGTGCTGTTGGGAACAGCACGCTCAACTTCGACCTATGAAATGTTAGTATGCGATTAGCCGCAAGGTCTAAAATACTTCAGCTTCGATAAAGAGCGCGGTAACATAAAAAATTCAAACCTTTCCGCTAGATAGGAGTTCCAGTGACCGTCCCCAAGTCGACAATAGAGTATCCAGCTTGTTCTGTACAATCTGGTCGCTCTTCCTAGCAGTCTCCAGTGTATCTCGATGCTTCCGTCCTTGCTCAACAAAGGTCACTGTAAGTGACGCAGAGGTAGGTCGATTCCAGCGCCCCTGGTACCGCTTGCGCATCGTCTCATCTTCGTTTGCCTCTTGCTGCAGCGCTTCAAATATCTCGTCCAAGATAGCACCATTCTGGCGTGAAAGGGTCTTCACTGTCTCGAGCATCTCATGCAGTGCTCGAACGCCTCCAGTAGCAGTGATATCATCAATATTTTGGAGTAGTGCGGGCGGCAGTCCGACAGGCTGATCTAAAGCTTGAAGAGAGCCAGGCAAGTTCAAGGCCTGCATCTGACTGCAATGTCACAAGAATAAATTTAGCATTTGTTAGCACGGGCTTGCACTTTTGCTTTGGTACGAATACTCTGATACTGATTTGATAGATGGCATACCTGTAACAAACGCCTGTTAACTCATCGAACTTCCCTCCGATGTCTTCTTTTACAATCCTCTCCTTGCGCTCGGTGTACACACTGGCGGCCTGGTGCACAGCAAAAGGAACGAGCCTTGAGAACAATGGTACCCCGAGGAGCATGTTGTGCTCATTCATCAACGGCACCGGATTGGAGATCTCGGGCACAATGATAGGTTTGCTCATGTCAGCCCTGCCAATGGCCGCCAGAGATGCCTCTGCAGGAATTGGTTCCAAATAAATGATGTCGTTATCCTTCTCGGCCCTCGACAGATTGCGGTGGATCGCTGTTTGCAGAGACCGCAAATCGCTGACAACGGTTTCCTTGAGGTTCCGCTGAAGTTCCAGGCCGCAATTAACAAGCCGCTCAGCCGTTTGAAGACGGGCTATCTCTTCACCGTATTTGTTTTGAGAGATACATTCACACGCCTTCCTGTAATGCGCCACCGCATTGAAATGAAACGCCTTTGCTTGCATCTGGCTAGTCCATGCACTCGAAAACAGTACACTCATCGTACTGTGGGTCGCTCCTTCGAAAGCTGCGTCGTAATAATCAGCCACCTTCCCTGCCAATTTCGAGATCAGTCCATCCTTGATTTGATCTACAAATATGACACGCTTTCAGTGTCAGTTATTGTTGTGTTTGCAGAGTAAATGGCAGAAGTATGTGTCCAGCAACACGACTTTTCATACCGAGTGCTCCTTTTTGCCAAAAACACTCTTGTGCCTGCGCCAACATGAGTTGAATGAACACAGTCAACGCCGCTGCCGAGATGTCAACCGTAGGTGCGATCCTGAGCTCTGGAATAATAGCGTCGCGGAGGTGCTGAAATGATCCGGCGGCGTTCTAATTTCAGCAGGAATATGAGTATCTTGGTTCATTCCAAAGTCTCAATAAAGAGTAAGGATATTGTTGGGAGACACGCTACCTGAAAGTATGCGTACGCGCGTTTTAACCCTTCTGGTGTGCCTCGGTTTTCATTATTTCCGAGTTGACTGTACATGGCTCCAATATTGAAGCATACGCAGGCACGCTCGTAGTACATGTTCCTGAATGAATCTAGAATTGAAGATAGTCACGAAAGCTTTCAGATATAGTTCTCCGCACCTAATGTTGCCTGCTCATAATCCAAGCAAATTCCGCTAAGTTATCTTACGCATCTTCTTGTCTGTACTGTTGACTAAAGCCCAAGGAAACTCGATACCAGTCTAAGAGATAAAATCATCGACCGGTGGACACAGCCAGTTTACAGTCAGTTTACAGTCAGTTCGCTTCTTATTCTTGCAAGTGGTGTGGCGGGCTTACATCAATGGGAAACTTAGAACCGATGAAAACCAACTGGGCGTGGTACCTAAGCAAGTATATAAAATCGTGTAAGTTAGTTGAGGTAGTAAACAAGGGCACCTACTCAGAAGTCGGTGTTGGCACCACATACTTCAACAATCGGTTGAGGGCATTCTGGTGAGGTTCAAGGCTGACAATGTCTGCGCGAAGCTCATCTAGAACGCGAAAGTCATCCTGGTACGTGTCCGGATGCTCTGCGTAAGATGTTGAGATGTACTCGCTTAGACTTTTTGTCATGGACAGCTGCTCTGACTTTTTAAATTCAACAGCTAGAATGTTGCTCAAAGCTGCCATGGTCGAATGCGCCTGAAGGAGATGTGTGGTGAGAAAATTGTGTGAATGCGATAACTTCGAGTATTTCAACAGTGAGGTGCCAAGCGAGGTAGAAAGCTGACAAAGATGGACACAACGAGCTTTGCCAAGCATCGTTGTCAATGCCAAGCAACCACGGCCCTTAAGTGTTTGCTCGATTGTCTTGCTGGCCAATGCTCCCTTTTACAATTGCGTCTTTGTCTTTCCCCTGGTTGTCTCTTCAATCTTTCTCCATTTATTCCTCTGTCTCAACATCACAATGACACCGCCCATGACTGGCCAGGGCATGGACCGAAAGCCTTCTTCCGACTCGGTCTCATCTTCAGTCTCAAGACTGATGCATCTCGACCACCATCCGCACAATAACGGAGGCATCAATAACAGCTCTAGCAACAAAAGTAACTGCCATCCAAGTAATAGCGACACCACAAGACGCACTTCTGATGGTCGCACTGACAACACGTCTGTACGCCAGGTGCCTTACCCTGCCGGTCCTAGCTCTAGCCTAGGCCAAAGCGACGACTACCCTCTCAGGCAAGGCAATAGAAGCAACGCTTACCCGCACCTCAGTCAGTCTCAGCACCCACTCGATAATTCTACCCCTTTCGTTGCCGCTGGTGTTACAGGACTCCACCTTTCCACCCCTATCAACGCTTCGACGCCTCGTCGCAAGAACAACAGCAAGGATGGAATCGAGTCTGGGCTACGAGCTTTTTTCCGCTCATCGTCAAGACCACCATCACCTGATCTTACCGATGCCCATGCCCATTCTGGCATGCACACCAATGCTAGCCTGAGTCATACACGCAAGACGTCCTTTGGTAGCAACAGGAACCCCTCGTTCGCTGGTTCAGTGGGCTCTCTCCTCTCGAATAGCGGAGGATCGCAGTCCAATAGCTCTGGAAACCAACTCAGTTCAACCTCTTCCAGTTCTAATCAGCTACAACAAATCCGAGGACAGAATCAGCAATGCCAACCGTCACAGCTTTCTTTCAGTCCGGATACGAGGCGACGGCTATCAGCAGAGTCTTACTCACGATCCCCATCGCCTGATCCAAACGGGACCTCACTGCAACAACAACCACAGCCAATACCTCACCACTACCAAGTCCAGGGACAAACTCGTCAACAAGACCAGGGATATAATCAGCAATATCAGCAGCAGACATCCTCAATAGCAAGGCGACATGTCTTCCCCAATACTCCACCATCTCAGCCAAGATCCCATCAGCGAACAAACTCCATTAAAAGTAATAAGGCTCCCGTGTCCCATCGGCGGACAAAGTCAACAGATTTCGGCGAAATGTTCACAAAACGGCCAACGCTGCAAGAGCCAGAACACCATGCTTCCCATGTGGCGAGTCCGGCCAAGGAAGCAAAAAAAATCATCTTGGGCCTATTCAAGAAGAAGAACAGCAGCAGCAGCAGTAATATTGGCAGCAGTAGTAATATTGGTAGCAGCAGCAACTCATTTTCTCACCAGACATCTCACCAAACAGATGGTAAGACTCGTTTCACCAGGCCAGTCTTAAATCGGGACTCTTTTTGACACTTATGCAAAAATTACTCACGGATTAGGACCACGCAAGCACTCTGCAGATGACCCTTATTTGCTTCCAATATCTCCTCCTTCCTCATCCATCCATGCTTTCCATCCGGACCTCGAGCCGCATGCCAGTAATTTCTTCGAACAGAGACATGGCAGTGATGGGAGTGATAACCAACGGCTAGTTGGAACCAGGAAACAATCGAAGAAAGATAGCAACAGTCAAATCAACATGGTAACCAACATACATCTTAGTTACAACGAACCTGAACAGCTTGTACGTACTAATATTTGCTCCTACACCCTGCATCGTTGTGGGGTTGCGTTGGTTCCATGTAGGAAGCAATTCTACCTGGATATGTCGGTAGGTGGGCAGTTGCTATAATTGTGATTAGTTAATGTTCCTAAACTCGATGTCAAAGTGAGAGGGTCGTACTAACTTGGTGCTTCCTTCATTATAGTCAACTTTGGAGATTTACTTGGGGTCAAGGATGGCATAGCAAATGGACTTTGGCCTCCACTCGTAGCTGCTGGGGGCGGATCAGAGACCTGGCATGCCCCTGAAAGTTGGGGTGTTCAGCCATCGACAACTTCACCTTCACATTCACAGATCAAGTCAATAGTGGCCGCACCGGAAGATGTAACCTCCGAGGAGATGGATCCCAGTGACTTTGACAACTGGGACTTTGGGAAAAAGAAGTTGTCGACTGTTAGGATATTCAGGCCGGACACTACCTACACCACCGTCAACTGCGTTTCGAATATCACCGCCAGCGAGCTGAGTACCATGCTTGGTAAAAAGATTTTCAAGCCAGATATCTCAAAGTACCATCTCTACATTCTGCGAAACGATGTTGGTAAGTCTTCTCTTGTGTTTAATTTTGCAAATGATGATATAGTGTTCCCCATGTCGTAGGCCAAGACTTCCTCCAGTTTTCTCGTAAATGAGGGATTATTAAACGTCACAATCCAACCATGTTCTTAGCGCGACCACTGGCGCCCAACGAGCGTCCGCTCCATATTCTCAGGAGATGTCTGTTGCAATTTGGATACACGGATCAGGATAAGCTGGAAGAACTATCTGGGAAGGACAACAGCTTTCTTTGCAGATTCACATTTGCCGAAAGTGGTGTGCCTCGAGTGACCGTACGTGGTGCCCGACATGTTACTCCTAGTTTGCTATGTCTGGAACAGCACTACTGACGACCTCTTTCCTCATGATGTTATTCCATCACCTTAGGAGACCGAGTTCCTTGCGAACAGTATATACGCTAATGTGAACTTGCAGCGGAGGCAACTTCCAACCATCCCAATATTTTTGTACTCGAGAGCAAAGGATATCGCTCGTCTGGACGTTTCTCACAACCAGCGGATGGACCTTCCTTTGGATTTTGTGCAGAACTGCAGTGTCCTGAAGGAGCTGCGGATGGCCTATAACGACATGGACAGAGTCCCAAGCAATATTCGGTCCATCGTCCATCTCCAACTGCTAGATCTCCGTGGCAACAGGATCAAGGACTTAGAAAAGGCTTGCTTGGAAAATGCTCGTGAACTCACGTTCCTAATTCTGCAGTGCAATCGAATTGAAACCATCCCAGAGAGCTTTGCGTCCTTTCAATACCTTCGAGTACTAAACTTATCCAGTAATAATATCTCCAAGGTTCCTCTGGCGCTGTGCCGCATAACCTCTTTGGAAGAGCTGGACTTAAGCTTCAACGAAATCACTGAGATTCCAGACCAGATCTGCCAACTAGCCCTTCTTCGCAAGCTCCTTCTGTATGGTAACAGGATTGGTCCCTTCCTTCCAAAGTCAATGGGAGAGCTGGCTTGTCTTCGGAAGCTGGACATCCGACAGAACGGCATTCTCAATCTGGACGCACTCAACGACCTTCCGGCGCTGGAAGAATTATTGGTAGATTATAACACCAACGTCATCCTGAACAACTCCTTTGGCGCACTAGTCCGAGTCTCAATCCTTAAGTGCAACATGACGGGTGTCAGTCTCCGAGGAACCGGCAGAACGCTGACATTCTTGGATGTTACATCCAACAAACTTTCCAACCTGGCCCCAGGACTTTTTGAACATCTCAGGAGTTTGGAGACTCTTCGAATGGACAGCAACAGCATCACCTCCATACCCTCGTCCATCAGTGCTCTCAAGCAACTCAAGACTCTTTCTATCGCTAATAACCTTCTCTCCAGTCTTCCGGATGAGATCGCGCAAATGGAGTCGCTTATCGAATTGGATGTTCACAGTAACAGCCTTGGTGACCTGCCGGCATCCATCTGGATGTGCTCGCTCTCTTACCTTAATGCTTCTTCCAACGTGCTGGAGACATTTCCGGATCCGCCAGAGAGTACAAGTCTGATCCATGTGTCGTCTTCTTCGTCGCTGACCGATTCTGAAGGACTACCAAACTCCAAGAATGCTTCCGCTCTTCAAAGCAAACCACTTCCAGCCCCGCCTGCACCCTTGTTATCAATGCCTTCAAGTCGATCATTCTCGCTACCGCTCGCCAACGCCTTGCAGCATTTATACCTTGCGGACAACAGACTACCCAATGACGTGTTCTATCCTCTTTCGCAACTCGGATCACTGCTTGTTCTGAATCTGAGCCATAACTATATTGTTGAAATACCGCGCGGCAAGATTCCAAATTCGAACAACATTGCTGAGATCTACCTTAGTGGCAACCAGTTGACCAACTTGCCTGCCGATGACATCGAGCCTCTCCGAAACCTGTCAGTCCTCCATGTCAATGGTAACAAGCTGACAACTCTTCCCGCGGAACTTGGAAAAGTGAACCGACTAGGAGTGCTGGATGTTGGCTGCAATCTGCTCAACTACAATATCTCCAATTGGCCGTACGATTGGAATTGGTAAGTGCTAACGGAACTCTGCACAAGGGCTCCTTCTCATGATCGGTCGTAGTCGCTAAGGTCAACACTGAAACCAATTACGTGCCCATTGCTGCATAGGAACTGGAATAAGGAGCTAAAATACCTGAACATGTCAGGCAACAAGCGGCTGCAGATCAAACGACAAAGTGCCGACGGAATCCCAGTCGCCAATCAACCTAACAGTCCTCCAGAGTTTGGAAGTCTGAGCCACCTTCGAATCTTGGGTCTCATGGATGTCACTATTATGGAGAATGTTCCAGAGGATGCTATGGAGAGACGAATCCGAACCTCAACATCGATCCTACACAATATGTCTTATGGAATGGCAGACACTCTGGGCGATGGCGACGATCTCTGCATTTGGGACCTGGTCCATCCAAAGTTCCAGACCAAAGAGGACGAAGTTCTGTTCGGGCTGTTTGATGGGCGTGATGGTCGATCCCGAGCGAGCTGCAAGTTGACAAGCCAGCTCAAGGATCGGTTTGGAGGCTGCTTCAAGATCGAGCTGGAGAAGATGGAGGGGCCCGACACAGTCGTCAGCGCTCTTCGAAGGACGTTCTTGGGCCTTGATCGGGAACTTTGGCCTAGTGTCCATGAGGATGGACAGAGCGGAGGCGCGTCGGCCTTAGTGGCGTACATCAAAGGCACCACCCTTTACTCAGCTAACGTGGGCGACACAATCGCTGTCCTTGTCAAGAAGTCGGATGCCTTTCAAGTGATATCTCAGAAACACATTCCCTGGAATCCAACCGAGGCATCTAGGATCAAGCGCTCCGGCGGCTTTGTCAGTGAGAATGGCCGGCTGAACGATGAGCTGGATATTTCGCGGTCATTTGGGCAATATCATCTTGTCCCCATAGTGAACTCGAACCCGTACATCGAGACCACAGCTCTGACGGAAGATGACGATTTTGTGATCATGGCCTCCAAGTCGTTTTGGGATGTCATGTCTTACAACACTGCGGTCGATATTGCCAAGGCAGGAAAGAGAGTCTATGGTGATCTAATGTACGCGTCACAGAAATTGCGCGACATTGCCATATCCTATGGTGCTCGAGATCACATGGTGGTTATGTTGATCGGCGTTGGCGATCTCTTTAAGAAGAAAGAATCCGAGGGCGATTATCACCAACCTACTTACAAGAGGCCCAAGGCAACGGAAGGTCCTATGGACGCTGTAAGTTTATATATTTGCTGTTTTTTTTTGGAGCTTGATTGCTTGATAGCTTGATTGCTTGATTACTTGAAATGCTTGTTTGCTTGATTACTTGAATGCTTGATCACTTCGTCGATCTTTGACACCATCTTTTATGGATTAGCTAAAATATCTCAAACCCGAAATTGAGCCACCGCAGGGCGATGTGGCCATGGTGTTTGCCTACGTCAAGAATGCGACTAAGCTATGGGAAGAGATGCCCATACCTATGGCAATTGCCATGAAAGAGGTGTTCAACGTGATGCGTCGTCAACTTCGTTCAATTGGAGGATACGAGGTCAAAAACGAAGCTGAGGCCATGATGGCTTCCTTTTCCAGTGTCCCGGCAGCCATGCTGTGGTGCTTTAAGGTCCAAGAACTCTTGGTCTTGGCTGACTGGCCTCAAGATATTCTGGATTGCGAAGACGGCAAGACTGTATACCACCCGAACAACCCCGACCAACTTCTGTACCGTGGATTGTCTGTGAGGATGGGTATTCATTGGGGCAACCCTGTGAGCCATCGGGACGAAGTAACGCGTCGCATGGATTACTACGGACAAATGGTTAACCGATCGGCTCGTATTTCCAACCTAGCGGATGGTGGCGAGATCTGCGTGAGTAGCGACGTGATCAATGTGATTCAGCATCTTCTGGCCGATACGACCTTGACCATGTCCGACTCACCGTATGCGGAGCATATTCGCGAGATCCAAAAAATGGGGTTTGTCATAATTGGCCTGGGCGAGATCAAACTAAAAGGCTTGGAAACCCCAGAACCATTACATTTGATCTACTCTCAGCTACTGGCTCCACGCTACACCAAGGATGCGCTTAAAAGCCTTGCCGGAGCTCCCTTACTTGGCACAGTAAGTCATGCATATGTTCCGCGTGATATCTTCCCTTCACCCCCCTCCACCCCCTCAAGAGGTTACAAAAGCATCAATATCAATATCACTCTTAATAATTTATGTCGTTAAATAATAGGTTCCGCAGGAGCAGGCTTTGATGCTGGATCCAACATCAGTTCGTGCACTCCAGGCAATCACTCTTCGTCTGGAACGACTTGTATCTGGCGCGGTAGCGAAGCATGGGCGAGCAAGCGAACAAAGTCTGACGCTTTTTTCTCTGGTAATCCGAGATAACGCTGATCAGGCGGATTTGATCCGCATCGCGGACAACTGTATTTCAAGGATCGAGGTATGGCTATTCTACGTCACTTGGTGATTGTTCCGAGCAGTTTACGCAACAGATCTCAATTGACCGTGTTTCTGCCTTCCGTCGTCATAGAACTGTTTTTCGCAGCTGTACATGGCCAAATCTGGAGACTTTCTTAAAGTCTTTGAATCTCTGAGCAAGGCCCTTGAAAACGATCCGACTTACATTATGAGGGCACTGCAGACGTATGTGTCGTTGGTGGGAAGTCTCGACTCTGGATCGTTGCTCTGAGAAATGTACAGAATAAATGACTGTCTTTTTGGGGCACTTTTTTTGTCCCGCCCACAGTTCTTCATTCGTCACCGCACGTTATTCTTCATTCGTCAACGCACGTTATTCTCCACTCGTCGAACCGCATCTCAACTCATCATACACTTTGCTTCGCTTCATTTCACTCACTTCACTTTGCCTCACCTCACCTCACTTCACTTCACTCATATGTCGCGGCGAACTGTGGTTGAGTACGGTCCTGATTCCACCTCTGCTACGTTCTCGACCCGGTCAAATGCTTTGGCAACCACCAAAAACTCAATAGCCTC
The DNA here is from genome assembly GCA_000739165.1 of Podila verticillata NRRL 6337. Classification (NCBI taxonomy): domain Eukaryota; kingdom Fungi; phylum Mortierellomycota; class Mortierellomycetes; order Mortierellales; family Mortierellaceae; genus Podila; species Podila verticillata. The sequence continues at coordinate 1,022,136 of KN042428.1, read as the reverse complement.
CAAGCGGATTGGGAATCATTCAAACGACGTGGTCGCCTACTTTCATGATGAGCAAGTCGGGAACTACCATTACGGTGTATGTCACTAATCGAAGGCAGTATGGCACCTTTCGTAAGTGAGTTTAGAGAAGGTGTCGCATGTTGACTAGTATTTGACTTTAATCACTATCTATAGGAAAGACATCCTATGAAGCCACATCGACTGACGCTGACAAATCACCTTGTGATATCTTACGACCTCCACAAGAAGATGGAAATATTTCAACCGCGGCGAGCGACTGAGGAAGAAATCATGAGTTTTCATGCGGCTGACTATATTGATTTCTTGAAGAGGTCAGTGATGAAGCGTTCGATTTGAGTCGAGAGAAAGCAAAAACCTCAACCCACATTAACCATGAGTCCTTGGTTGAGTATAGAGTTACTCCGGAGAATATGAACAACTTTAGCAAGGTGTTCTCGAGATACAACGTTGGAGATGACTGCCCAGTATTCGATGGAATGTTTGAGTTCTGTAAGATATACTCAGGTGCGTCGATCGATGCAGCAAGGAAGCTTACCAATGGTTCGGCGGACATCAGCATCAACTGGTCGGGAGGTCTACACCATGCCAAACGTGTCGAAGCCTCTGGATTCTGCTACGTTAATGACATTGTTCTCGGTATCTTTGAACTTTTAACGTAAGTACTCGGACCAACGATTCTAAATCAGTATATCGCTCCACAAAGCACGGGCTGAATCGTATTCTTTTTCAATTTAGTCACTATCCGCGAGTGCTCTACGTGGACATCGATATTCACCACGGCGATGGTGTCCAGGAAGCATTCTATACTACGGACCGAGTGATGACAGTTTCCTTCCACAAGTACAATGGCGATTTCTTTCCAGGAACAGGAGATATTGACGAGATCGGCAGCGGGATCGGCAAACACTACTCTCTGAACGTTCCTCTGAAGGATGGGATTGATGACGAATCGTACATTTACCTGTTTAAATCTGTCATGGAAGCTGTCATCAATTCCTTCCGCCCATCAGCCATTGTTCTTCAGTGCGGCGCAGACTCTCTTGGATGTGATCGCCTGGGCTGCTTCAATTTATCGATCAAGGCCCATGGAGAATGCGTACGATTTATCAAGGATTTTAAGTTACCACTGTTGGTCCTGGGCGGAGGAGGCTACACTATTCGGAATGTTGCCCGGTGCTGGACATACGAAACATCCATTCTTGTGGACCACGAGGTGTCGAACGATCTACCGTACAACGAGTACATTGACTTTTTTCAGCCTGACTACAAGCTGCACCCCCATTTGTCCGGCAAGGTTGAGAACATGAACACAAGGGCTTATATCCAGAACCTACGGATCAAGGTACTTGAGCACCTACGGTTCCTTAATGGCGCACCAAGTGTCCAGATGCAGGAGATCCCTCCAGATATGCAGGGGTTCCTGGAGATGAACGATGAGGAAGAGGCAGAGCTGCTGGCGGACTCTGCCCGTGGGCGCGAAGGCAAGGAGAAGCAACATGGTCGGGGACACGACAACGAATTCTATGATAATGACGAAGATGTGTAGAATAATTCTTTACGAGCTTTTTTTTTAACACCTCATCTCGCGACACAATTCTCAAAATTTGCCTTTTAATCTTGTTTTACTTCAATGAACAACACCAATACCCATACTACTCCTACGCACCAGTCTCCACCGCCATCACCATCTTCCTCTTCCTCCTCCTTTGTGCTCTCAAACTCCACTCCTTCCTGTCCACATCCTCCTCGACCAGTATCAGGTTCCTATCCCCCCAACAGCCACTATCATTCCGACCCAATCCCTTCCCCCCCTCCTCACCAATCTGTGCAGTCAATAACATCAGTCTCATCACTCAAAAATGCCAACCTGCACAACAAACGCACATTGCAGTCACCACCCCGTACAAACAGCATTTCCTCAGCAACACCTCATCTTCCAAGAACAAATAGTGGCATGGATACCCCCATCCAGTTCAACACTTCTGAAATCGAGCGCAGCTTTCAAGCCCTGCTGAAGAAGCAGCCTGTAGCCACTCCAGGGCCTGTCGTCCTCCAAGGGAAAGGCAATAATTCCCATTTTGCTCGTAGAGATCTCCTGCACCCTCAGGATAAACCTGACTTTCTTCATTCTGGATCCCTTTCCTCTTCAAAACAGCGGCATCAGCCTCAACAGTTGTCGGGCAACGTTGGCTCCTTATCACATTCACCTGTATTTGGGTCGCCAGCAACAGATCATGCTAGACACTGGATACGGTCTGTAAATGCCGGTCGAGATCACCTCAGTGACTCTGAGAGTGAACAGCGGGAGAGTGACCAGGATCTATTGGAGGACAGCCATCAACAGTGGCAAATCGATTATGACCATCATATCGCGGGACATGTCGAGCTCGAGACAGAGAATATGAGAACAGAATCAATTGTCTCTACCATCAACCCAACCAAAGGCATAGTTTCAATCAGCACTCAAAAACTCCAAGCTCCCTCTGGTCCTTCGTCCTCGTCGTGGACAGGCAACGTTCATCCGATGTTTAGCATGGCCGGTGAGTGCTCATGTGAACGAAGGATTGACCAAAATACACAATTATAAATACGGCATCTAACCTACTTTATTTTGGGCATGCTTCATAGACCCTATGGGCTCCAAGGAACAGGGCTTGATCTCACCCACAGCCACCCGACCCTCTGGCCGGACCAAAGACGCATACGCCATCCATCCATTGTCGCCTGTCCCGCCCTCGCCCGTGTCGGACCAAGCGACACCAACAATCGTGCAATCACGATCACCTGAGATACGACCCCAAGTCGTCTTTCACTCGTCAGATCTCCCGCCAACCTTTAATCTAGCCTCAGTATCACCGCTTGCATCAAGCGCGGTAGTATATCAACCGCTCCCTCCAGTGCCTGGTCTTCCACCACCCAATGCTCGAGCACTGTCGCCTAGCCAGGATTTAAGTCGCCACCAGCAATCCTGCAAACCAACCCACAAGATACGAAGCTCGCCATCAGTAGCACAGGCACTCTTCGAAAAGAAGCCTGTGTCGTTGACAAACCCTCCTCGGAAATGTGTACATCACGGCAAGATTCTTCAAGTCATCAACACGTCAACAGTCAAAGACCGGTATTTGTTTTTATTCAGTGACCTTCTGCTGATTGCCAAGCCCATGTCGGACGGTCACCCTTCTCTTGACAGCCGCTTTCAAGTCAAGGACATAGTTGAACTGAAAAAGATTAGTCTGAGTCTTTCTCGCGACAAGTACGACTCCAAAAATGGAGAGCAAGGATCTACCGGGAACCGCAGGATACCACCTATCCTGGCAGAGTTTATCCATACGTTCGACCAGAATCCTACCCGCGCTCTCAACTCCTTCATTCAGAAGCGTGCCCTCCACCCAGATCCTGTCTCGGTGGCGCACTTGCTATTCAAAACCCCAGAGCTTTCAAAAACACAGCTCGCGCTCTTCCTCTCCAACCCGGCCAACCGTCACGTCTATCGAGCATTTCTTGATCAATGTCAGTTTGCTGGAGTTCTACTGGATGAAGCACTCCGATCGATACTCGGCAGGCTAAGTTTCCCGGACAGAGAGACGCGTGGATCGAGCGACAAGGTTATCAACGCCGTGGACTATTTGCTTGAAGAGTTCACTAGACGGTGGTACGAGGCCAATGTGAACGTCGTGGTATTTGACGCATCGATTGCCCATAAGCTAGTGATTGCCATGCTAGTCCTGAATGCCCAGCTCCATAATAACGAAGGCGCGTTCTTAGTTAAAGGGAGGGAGGAGGTTGGAACCCTCGTGCGACCCAGGATCAGCTCCCAACCCTCCACACCAACTATCCCGTCTACACCAACCATGGAGTCGCTCTCTCCAAATTCGACCATCCAGTACCTCTCCATGGATTTGGATGACTTGACTGCCTTTCCTCTTCCGACAAAGGACAGCTTTGTGGAGTCGTTCCAACTCTTGGACCAACAGCGGATTGTGCCCAAGGATACGCTGCAAACAATTTTTTCTTGTGTTAGTCATCAACCTCTGGATATCTCCATGGAGAAGGACACTTGCCAAGTCAACGCCCAGTCAACCTCCAGAAAACTCTGGCCTATCATGATCTCACCGGCAACCCTTCCTCCAAGGTTGACGCTCAAGATTCCATCGGATCCCATCACTATCACAGTTCCCGTATTGAACCCGCACTTCTCTATCCATCTGGGCGGGCGAGACCTAAAGTGTGATCCATCGGTCCTGGAATTTGGATCTCATCGCAGTCAACGATTCAGGATCACGGGCTCTATCCCTGGGAGGAAAACTCTGACTATTCATGCTAGACTGGCAACAGACAAAGGAACGCCAGAGCAGTACTACGACCTCCAGGGCTTGCCGACAAAGCACACAATCGCGGTGGAACGACAGTTCATGCGCCATACCTTTCAAATCTCCCTTCTCAATGACCTAGGAACCCGTCGTCGTTACTTGTTTGGAACATCATCTGCAGCGGAGAAGGATGATTGGGCAAAGGTACTGGCGGAGTGTCTTTCGGAAGCCAAGGGACAAAACGCTGTGCGCCTCAATGAGCACACGGGATTGGAGCAATCCATTGGACTTCAGGTTCTGAAGGAGTTGTTACTTGGAGTTGAGGCCTACGAAGAGGTTTCTTTGCCAAAGACAGAGTTACCTATCCCCGTCAGTCCTCCACTGGGCTTGGGAATACCATTGGATGCATCCAATATCTCAGGTGCCAATTCTAGCTCAATCGTTTCCGTGGAGGTTGTTAATGGACCAAGCGTCGACGCCTGGATGTGCAAGATGCCCAAGGCAGGATCGGCGATTCCGGACCGCCATGGTGGGGAATTAGTCAGGCTGGTGGAGCAGAATAGCTTGATGGCCCTAATGCTTGGATTCATGGGAGCATTAGGGCGAGATCGATTCAGACGGGAAGCTCAAAACGCACAGGAAGTTGGAAGCGAAGAGTACGAGGAAGGAGTCGCATATGAGGACTTTGACGACGAGTTTGAGGAGGAAGAGTACGAGGAGTTTGAAGCGGAACACTATGTCCTTGAGACCCACCCCAATGGGCGTTCGCACTCCTTACCAATCTTGGAGGTAACTGCGCCGACGCTTCATCAAGACGTGCCTTCTGAACAAGATCTCGAGACCATAACATTCCAAGACGATAATAGACGAAATGATTTCGAGGGACTACCAAAGACTGAGCTCTCCTTGACACCATTGGAAGACTCTGAAGACGGAGTTGTAGTCTCTGGGCGAGCAGGGGTCAAGGTCCAGGGTAAAGAGATCTGGTGGGCTCAATGATCAAGCCAAAGAATAAACTTACAAAGTTAAGGAACATAATTTTTTTTAATTACGACGTTAGAAATATATTTCTTGCTCCTGCTGCTTCAGTGACGGCTTCATTCCAGCCAAGGCAGTCTGTCCAGCACTGTCAACCAGACCTAATGAAAATTCAAAGCTCGAGAGATGCGGAAACTGGGCGACAAGCCTCAACTCCTCTAGTCTCATTGGGTGAGCATCATCTCCAACAAGAACCAGCTCCTGCAGCTTGCTCAACCATCTCATCAACCCGAACCCATGGCTGACAGAGATAATAGTTGTCGATGACCCTACCACGAGTCTGTGTAACTCTGTTAAAGACGAGAGTTGTACAAACATGGCTCGATCACACTCAAGCTCATCCTCCTCCTCGCCTTCATCCTGTTTGACACGGTCATGGACATTATTAGGCCCGATTCGTCCCTCCTTGGGTGGGCGATCCAGTCCTTGAGCCTCCAATATCTCCAGACGGGTGCAAGCCCATGGTACACGGAAAATAGTGGATTGCACCCCGGCGCACCATGACAGCTTCAATGATTTCAGTGTTGCTGCACGCTGTAACATCCTTGCCACGGCTGCTTCGCTGATCTCCGGACACCATGACACATCCAACTCCACCAGTCCATCTAGACTTTCCACGACCGTATCCAGTACAGTGTCTTGAATGTTTGATTGGGATGCAATCAAGGATGCGAGGCCTTTGCAATCTAGGAGTGCTTGAGCTAGCTGCTTGTTGTCGATGCACATCTGAGACAGATTCAGCCTCGTCAACTGAGTGGCGTGGAGGATCGACCATGGGAAACTGTCCCACGACGGCTCAAAGTTGCCTGAGAGGTCCAGTTCCTTCAACTCTGGGCACTGCTTTAGCAGGACAACGACATCACTGGACTTGACTGATGTCTCTGCCAAGGACAGACGTCTCAGGGCAAGAATAGGGGGAGTAATAGATGGTGACGACAAATCCTCCCACAAATCAAATCCACGCAAGCTGCATCCACGCAGACTCAACTCCGTCAGAGTTCGTGCTCTCGCAACTAAAAGATCACCAAGGTAATCGAACGGAAGCCTATCTTGATCGTCGTTTTCGCCAAACGAGTCGTGATCAAACAGGTATTCTGGATCGTCGTCATGCTCCTGGCTGTGCTCCTCCTCCTCCTCCTCCTCCTCCTCCTCCTCGTCACTTTCGCTCACATCATTCTCGCCTCCCACCTCTACTAGGTCGTCAGTAACTTGATCATCGAGAAATCTCAAGCACTCCAAATGTTTCAACTTTTGCAGAATTTGCAACCACGCAAGTTCTTGGCCGTAGCAACCGTTGAGAGTCAGTCGCCGCAATCGAGGGAACTTCTGTACCAGGTTCTCCAAAGCATGAAGGTCCAAGGGAGCTAAAGTCAGGTCGAGTACATCCAACAGCCGGCAATGTTCCATAAGGGCCCCATCCACGTTTCCAACTATCGTCAGCGAGCGCACAAGGTGGCCGTTTAGTGGGAGTAGTTTGAACATCGGATTCAACAGATGAGAGTTGTTAAGTGTGTGCCAAACTCGTGCAATGAAGACAGATGACCATATTTTGCAGACGCAGGCTGCTGAGATGAGATCCGGTGAATCTAAATACGTTGCAATTGCTTCCAGAAGCTCAGGCAGTTCCAATGCGGAAATGGACATGCTGAAAGAGTTTGATAAACAAAAGTTTTGCTTTAGATTGCAAAAGTGGAATTTTGAGCATCCAACCAGAGACGATACTTGCTTTTGCCACCATTTTTGGACATGTCTTATCTACCTATGACTACCTTTTGGCGCTCGTGCAGTTCAAGGTGGCAGTGATAATGAGACTGGCCTGTCGCACCAGTACCATAGATCGAAAAGAAAAACCAGGGTTTAGCCCTAGCAACCCGTCCTCGTTTTATTAAGAATGCAATTATATACTTCTAATATTCAGGGCCTGCTTAGAAATCCTCCCAATTCTGCATCAGACGTTGCAGGCTCTGCCGCCATCATATACCAATGGGTCAAACCGCAACGGATATCTTGTCATTAACTGAGCTACAACTTGATGACGCATCTCTACAAGACCCTGGGTTGTTGGCAAGGTTAGAAGGGATAATGGGTGCTCAATCTGCACGATGGGTTCACTGACCTTTAGTAGGACCCTTGCACCATCTGTGCTACCGTACAACATACTGTCCGAGTTCCTTTCCATATCAACTTATGTTCTTTATGATAACGAACCACCGCCATACCTCCCACACTAGTAACTGTATGACGAAAGGTTTCTCCACGTTCTTGTCCACCTTCCATTCTCCAACCAGTGGGTCCCGCACCGCCCTGGACTACATCCTTGTGTCCCCTTCTCTTCAACCTTTGACCTCCTCTCCCCTTCATCCTACTTGCCCTTCTCCAACCACAACCTGATCAATCTACCTTTCTCCATCTCCAGCCACCTCTATTGGTAAAGGTGTGTGGTGCCTGAACACAACCCTCTTCAACAACAAGGAGTTCCTCACAGGGTTGGGACTGGTATATTTTTTTCTGATGCATATCCGAGGGGGTGTATTTGTCAATGTGCCTCAAATGCCTGGGTTTGAAACACCCTACTAGTTTCATCCAACTGGCTTGGCGCTGACTGAGGTTGGGTTGAGTTGGGAAGTGTTGGAGTGTTGCATGGTCAGTGTAGATGAAGAAGTGGAGGCCATCCAAATAGTACCGCCAGGTTTTGAGAACATGGATGATAGCAAGGAGCTCCTGCTCATGAGTTGGTTAGTTACGTTCTGGAGGGGTTAGCTTGCACAAAGTAAATGAAACAGGATGGGAGCGGTAAGAAAGAGATGTGGGGCCACACAATCACACTTCAGGTTTTTTTTATTTTATTGGATGTACTAACACTTATGATGACAATCAGGTGATGGGTCAAAGTGCCACTATGGGTATCTGTTTGGAATAAGACAGCACCAAGGACAAAACCAGATGCATCAGTCTCCACAGAGATAGGAAGGTCAGAGTCAAAGATGTAGAGAACCTTGGCAGAAGTAACAGCAGCCTTAAGTGCATCAAAAGCAGCCTGCTAGAAGGAGGTCCACACTAAAGGGACATTAGAACCATGGACTTCAGGCCCTGCTTATTTATTCCTTGCACAATATCCATTCTGGCCCACACAACAAGTCTCAAATTTCGCTTAATAGTCTGTTTGTATATTATCCTATTAGTTCACTCTAAGTCTTGCCGTAACCATGTCGTCTCCTCAACAATCCAGTCATTGTCATGGCTGCCCTTGATGCTCTCTTGGAAACCAATAAGGGTGCTATTCAGATACCGGCCTGTGTTTACATGTCGAAGCCAAAAGACATCCTTCCATTGGAGATATGCCTTCTTCTCCTTGAGTTCCGAGATGTCAAGGTCCAGCACGTCCTGTTCGTCCTGCTCTCGTGTAATGATCCAATCGTTATCGCTGTCATGATATCTGTATCCTGCCACGTTGTCCTCTGACCTGTGGTGAAGATAAAGCGTGGTCGCTGGTGTCGTCTTGTAGATCATGGTGTGGTACTTGCATAAAGGAACTGCCTTTCCGTTTGAAGAAGACTTGAGTGACAAGGTTATCAATCCACATGAACAAGAAACGGAGTCTGTAGCGATCACCCAAGACACATCGTGCCCGGTGTGGTCTGAGCCTTGGTAACATCGCAGGCACAAATAGAAAGATCGGTCTAATTCTTGATAACAATCACTACCATGAAGAGAGAGAGAGAGGGAGAAAAAAAACGAGTTAAAACGCCTTCAAAGTTGTAATGGATAAGATTCAAGAAGCCATACCACTGTGCTATCCATTCACCAGCCCTGGCAACATAGTGACACCGCTGAACAATATTGGTTCCTCCTGAACGCTCATGGGAAGAACAGTGTGTGGCGAAACGAAAGGCACTATTCTCACCACATCCACATGTCATGACAGAGGTAGCACAGACTCGGTCATAAGCGTGCCCCTCGTGTGCTTCCACCACAAAGCAAGTCTCGCAAAAGACTCTGCAGAGGTCTGTTTGACACGACTGCAGTTCATAAAGAAACGTGTTACTATTACATATCGATTGCAAAAGGATGTGCTAAGCAAATAAAACGAAGGTCAAATGTACCTTGCAATTGTAGTAAAACATTCCTTCGTTGATGTTCGTCGCACAAAGGACGTTTTGGCGGTTGTGGTCGTCATTACAGGTAAATCCCAAAGATAGTGATATACCCTCCGAAAGTAAATTCTGAGATACATTCCGTAAAATGGCTTGATTTCCACAGTGACAATAGTATCCTTCGTTCTGGCTGATACTCTGTTCGATCTGATGGTCCACATGCTGGTCAGGATCGAAGCATCGTTTGCAAATCCATGCATCGATTCCATCCTGTGCTTCTTGTCCAGAGTTGCTCGAGGAACTGTAGCAAGTTCGGCAGTGGAACATGATGTCGTGTTTTTGAAAGAGATAGTTGCAGTGGTGCAAGTTGGGCACCGGACGAAACTCTGATGGAAGATGGTAGTTGCAGTCGGATAAGGTCTTAAACATGCGCGGGTCGCCACAATCACAAGAAGCGTTACTCTCTGGAAAGCTCGAATCACACTGGCCATTCGTTGATTGGAAGTCCGTAGCCACACTGGAAGGGATATAAGAGTCCATCCGCCATTGGTGATTTATGCAGGCAGAGCTACGAAAGCATCTACTGCACAAGACAACCATCTCGTTAAAACTGCAATCTCGGCAGTGGTACACATCTTCTCCAGGCTTGAATATATAACCACACCGTGGAGGTGATGTGGATTGCTGGTTATGTTGAAAATGGCTTCCCGGTATTTGAGGTCGGTATTTGGGTTCTAAGGGCCCTAGACTGTGATAAGCACAGTGCTCCATGTTGTTGTCGCCACAGTCGCAGGCAACACCATCGCTTGCTTCCATAGAAACCACGTCGTGTTCGTGGTGGGTTTGCTGTGATGAAAATAATAAATTAGTTTATTGCCACTACAAATATTCATGATATACATATACCAGGAATACGTACACTTCTGAAGCACCGAGCGCATAACGTGGTCCCACCGTCGGTGCAGCTCTGTCATTGGGAGAAAATCGGTTAGAAGAAATAAACAAAAATCAACGCGCCAAAGGTAACGAATGAGCTCAATTTCTAGCTTCACCTTGCATATGTAGATGGTTTCGTCCGACTTCAACTTCGCGGTGCAGAGCTTTCCTTTGGCAAGGTGCGAGTATGATGGTTCCATTTCTGCACTGTGTATCGAGCAGTGGGGGTGGTTTGGGCTGTGTCGCTTGTCATTGCATAGGCAGACTGATGTCCCCCATGAGCACTGCAGGTACATAGTGTGGTCTGTGTGATCAGAAGCTATCATGAAGTGCAACCAATGTTACATTCGAAGCACACCAAAATTTGTTCAAGAAAACTATTTATCAAACACAGACACAGGACAGGTGTAGTAGCCCTTACCTCGAAAGCATCGCATGCACAGCACGTCAGCAGGACAAGTCTTGCAAATGATATATGTCTCTCCATAAGGTATGATATGGCGACATGGTGCACCTCGAGCCAATGGTAAATACTCTGGCAGCTCCATTTTCGCATTTCTGGTTGAGAACCAGTAACTCGTTAACCAAACGCGATCGCCGTAGCTAACTTTCCAATCCTTTCTAGTGCGGACTGTATCCTTAGCTGGGAGGAGGATCCACTTTGAGGCTGTATACACTTTGCTATCGCAGGCAACTGTACGACCACACTCATGTTAGCGAACCATCCAGTCGTCTCATTGATTTTTCTCGCCTATTCGTCCTTTCTTTCACATGCCTACGTTTTGACCAGAAGATCCGGAGTGATTATTGAACCATGACCACATCCAAGCATACTGGAGTGTATTTGCATGAAGCATATGAAGCGTCCAACCGAACTGTACTGCCCTTGCGCACCCGGATTCTTTTTTCTGCTTGAGAGAAGAACCTTGTTCTAATGCCGACAATGGCACGTCGATCTTCGAACTGGCCAGAGTATCATTGAAAGCGGTTAATATGTCATCAGTTGCAAACGGGACAAAACGGGCTCCGCCCTATGATGTCTAGATATCGAAAGTGCTGACAACTTACTCGCCATCTTTTCTCTTTGCCTGTAGAATTTCAGAAATCTGGTACTCCAGAGTTGTAGAGGGTTCATGCTGGGTAGAATTTCGGCGAGCACCGAGGATCGATCTGAAATCGTCCGTCCGAGCAAACGTCCCATCTCTTCCTTCAATCAACAAGCTGACAGAATGTGTGTCATATTGGCCTTGCCCAGAGATGGATGGAACGGATAAGGACGAGACAAGGGGAACATATGAGCCTTGTGGTGGAAGAGGTTTCGTTGAGGTGCCTTGTGAGAAAAAGATGATTTCGGCTTGCTGCATCTCTTCGAGCGATTCCAGGACAGCGATTGCCTCGGGACTAGGTATGCAAATCTGCAAATAGTTTTTACGCACACTGTCGACTGCCGCCAGGAACTCAGAGAGATTCTGGTTGCAGAGCAAGAGAATAAGGAGTCCATTCAGATTTCAACCTTTGTTGCTACAATCACATGCAACTATCCAGCATTTTGTTGATCAAAAATTTTCTTACCTTGATGTCAGGTAGCGATGTGGATGGTCTTGTTGGGATTGCCGGAGGGGATAGAGTGGCGGGTAAAGAGGTCATCCGATGAGTCAGTCGACACTTTACGTACTGTTGCCAGTGCTCGTCCAATATGGCCATGTGGTGCATCTGCAGTTCGTGGGCATTGGCCATGTAATACTCTGAGTAGAGACCTTCTGTGATAGGCGCATCAAAGAGCAAAGACCTGTTTTCTGCCGCACGCGTCTCTAGACAGTGCGATCGAAATGTTTTCAGCAGCATTGGGAGGTTGTATTCGTTGGTGTAGTACCGTCTCTCGATCTCCTCTAGCGCCTGCCGTTGAGCGTCTTGGTGCATAATCATGAGATTGTGCCATGTAACGGGAAGAGGATGTCGGTCCAAGTGGGCGTTCAGGACTCGATGATACATGCCCGTTCCGCAGGCGATAGCTTCCTTTTGGACATGACCTGCAAGAGACTCTTGCCATGTGTCCAAATTGAAGACGTTAGGGGCCGAGTTGATTTGTGAAAGACTCGTCTTTAGCATCAGCACAAACGTAGGTCCTAGCGAAAAATTAATAGTTAGCGCCAGTATCAAAATTGGTCCTTGTGATTAACAGTGAGAAACACGCTTTACCGTTCACCATCTCACGCAACTGGAGTACTTTGCGGACAGTTCTCTCTTCCAAGACTTGATCCAGAAATTCAGACATCTGTGTTTTGTTAGCGATCGAGCCAAAAGTGCTTGGAATACGGTCCAGAGTCTGATCGTACAACTCCTCTGCATGAAAAGCATCTAAGTTTGACACTGAGCTGGCATCCACTGAGTCTTTCACCCGCAGCCCCCGACGTCCAACTTTCTTAAAGCAAGCTTTCAGTCCTCCGATCGCCTGTTCGCTGTTGCCAACCTTACCCATCCAGTTTGATTGTAACGAAGATAACATATTGTCTTCACAAGCAACCCCATGCCATATGACTATTTCTCCCAAGGGGCTCCCGTGCCTTGCCGCCAATGAACTGGGGTCAAAGACCTCCTCAAAGTGCCGGATCAGTTGATCGAAGTCGTTATCCTGATTGCCAAAGAGGTTCAATTGCGCCGAACAAATACTCAACAGCATCGCCACCCTTTCGAATGTCATGCCGTGGTTATCAGCGACAACCTCAGAACCCTGTGATATTTGGCTGTCTTGGGGGACAAGCAGAAGCACGCGGACGTGTCGACTCTCTACATGGAGCGTGTTCAGTAGTAATCCCCAGATACTTGGCTTTGAAGAATAACCAGGTCCACGCAAAGACGAACGAAAGACATCCTCCTGACTGCTTTTAAGCAGCTTTTCTTCTACAAGATTTTTGAGCAACGGCCAAAGGAACGACCTGGTAGCATCACAGCCAACTACATAAAACGCAAGAAACTCTGTCGTCAACAAAAAAGACCTTTGCCGAAAGCATGTCTTTTCAACGAGAGATGGATATTCCTACTGAGAGAAAATACTGCGATCGGATCCACCGTGTTCTCCAAATGCGACAATGCTGAATCTAGAAGGCAGACTTTGCCCGTGGCATTGCTCCATTCAGCAAGTCGAAAAGCTGTTGCCATGGCAACCAAGAGATTGCGCTTTTAGGTCGTTGGATTATAAGTAATGGGGCTTTGATTGAATGAGGGCCGTCTTTTGACAATTATATTTGAAGTGAAAGAGAAGGAGAGAGAGAGAGAAATACCGCGTTGGTGTAGGTTCTTGTTTGCAAGCTCTCCTAGCATCTCATCACACACCCCTTTGTTCTTTTCTTATTAAAAATTGTGTCAGTGATGGCTAACAATGGCAGTGAAAACAGGATCGAGCAGGTCGTTTCTGCAGCTCTTTCAGCCCGTAACCCCCATCTTGAACTTGGATATACATGAAATCGACACTCAAGAGAGTCATCAGCGACTTCTTGACCACCTTATCCTCCAGAGCCAACAGCAACAAGTGTTGCAGACCGAGTTAGGAAGGAGTGGGTTTCTGTTGTTGATTTCGTGAAGGTTGCGAAAAATATGAAAAAATATACGGCAATTTTAAGCTTGATTTGATTTAAGGGCTGGTGCTATGCTTATCCCATGACGTTTAGGGTTTTGTCTTCAAAGGCAACAATGGCCTGCTTCAGGATTTCCATGCCCTGGTCAATCTCCGCCTTGGAAATGTTCAATGCAGGGACGAAGCGGACGGTGTTGTTGGCAGCAGTAATGATCAAAAGTCCACGCTCGCGAGCAAGAGCAACCAGAGGTGCAGGATCCACTGTGAACTGCAAACCATGAATCATACCCTTGGAGCGGACTTCCTTGATCAGGGTCGACTCGATCGACTCGAGCTGCTGCTTAAAGTGCTCCCCGTTCCTGTTGACATTGTCCAAAAACTCTGGGTTGTTGATCCTCCGCAAAACGCTAGATGCGACAGCACATCCCAAGGGGTTCCCTCCAAACGTGGTGCCGTGATCACCTGCACATAGCGTTGGTTAGGTGACGTTAGTATGGTCGAATATGTTATTTACTTAATAACATGAGGTGCAACAAAACACATACACACACACACACACACACACACACACGCACACGCACAGAAAAAAAAAAGAACATACCAATGACAATCTTCTCGGCAACTTTGTCGGTGATCATGATAGCACCAATGGGGAATCCGTTGGCCAAAGGTTTGGCCATGGTGAGGATATCAGGAGTACAGTGCTCTGAGAAGTGTTGGTGGGCCCAGAGCTTTCCTGTGCGTCCTAGACCACACTAATTGTCACCAAGTGGATAGTAGAGTAAGGCATCCGCAATATTCAATAGTGAACATTGAGTTTGTATACAGCATATTACATAATGTTTACCTGGATCTCATCGTAAATCAACAAGGCACCAACTTCGTCGCAGCGAGATCGCAGTTTCTTCAGGAAAGCCTCAGATGCAATGTTGACGCCACCCTCACCCTGAATGGGCTCGATAATAACAGCGCAAGTTTCAGGGGTAACAAACTGGTCAACGGCGGTCACATCGTTGTAGGGGGCGTGAACAAAACCAGGAACGAGGGGGAGGAATGGCTTTTGGTACTTTGGGTTGGGGGTGGCGGAGAGGGCGCCCATGGAGCGCCCATGGAAACCGTTCACGAAGGAGACGACACCAAACTTGTTGTTTTCTTGTCCAGGCTGAGCAGTGACCTTGGCGACTTTGCGGGCAAACTTGAGCGCACCCTCGTTGGCCTCGGTGCCCGAGTTGGAAAAGAAGATCTTGGAAGCTTGGAAGTATCCCGAGGCGCGAGTGGACTCGATAAGCTGCTCGGCAAGCTCTCCAGCAGGAACGTTGTAGTACAAGTTGCTCATATGCACAACGGTCTTGGCCTGGTCAAAGAGAATCCGAGCAACCTCAGGGTCAGAGTGTCCGAGAGCGTTCACGGCAATGCCAGCGGTGAAGTCGAGGTACTCGCGATGGCCGACATCGTACAAGTAGCTGCCTTTTCCATGGGTGAAGACTACAGGAGGTCGTCCGTAGGTCGTGAGGGTGTATTTGGCGTGCTTTTCAATGATACTATGGGTCTTGGGGTCCGCATCCACATCAGCATGGCTTAGCTAAAAGGATTTAGTGTCCAGATTCCAAAAAGAAGGTGAATCGAGCGATCTCAGTTAAAACAGATATCGCCGCTTCAAATCTAGGGTGATCGATCGCGTTTCGTTGGTTTATTGTTTCCTTACAGGGTGACTGACATGCATCTCGGCAGCCTTAGCACTCATGGCGCGAGTCTAGTTTCGGGTAGTTCAAATATCGTAATAGTGATTAGCTTGGGGATGGGTGAGGTTTGATCAGATTCGATCAAATTGCATTCATTTGTGTCATCGGACATAACGACGGCAATTTGACGTACAGCCACGACAGCGTGCTTTGATTGGCGGGCAAGAAGCGCCCTGGAAGATGAGATAAGAGAATGACGGAGCATTTCGAGATGCTATTAAAGTAAGTGTAAGATGACTAAATGGGATGGGATGGGGAAGAAAAAGAAGGAGAGAGTTTGCCTTTTCAACACTCCAAGCCAAAATCACTCATCTCTGATATGCACATCCGCTCACCTTGAGTCAATGGAACTGTGACTACTTTGACCCAGATATAGAAATCTTCCCACGGCCTCCTTACTGCTCCAAGGAGTTGCAAGACCATCTACAGTGGTGACACTATCAGCTGAACGTTTGGTGGGCTTACCCCGAGTTAATTATGGTATGTATGTTATATTTACTACAGATTCTAGCGTGTCAAATGGCAAACGTCTTCCGGGTCAGACGCCCAGACACCTTTTGTCGGTTGGCCTTGCTTAATCCGCGATCTTCAACAAAGGGTAGGAACGAGAGTTGAGGTCGGTTGTTATTGAGCTTGTCGTTCTTTAAGTTGAACGACCATACAGTGCTGAACATAAAACGACGCATCAGCCCGGCCTTGAATCCTTGGCCGTGGAACATCTTGTCCAAGATGGTTGTTTCTTCAATCGTTGACTTGGCAACTGGGCTTCTTTTGGAGTGGTACTTCTTGAATGCCTTGGTGATCTCGTGTGGCGTGCTATGTTCCATATCGTAAAGCAAATTGACCAGACAAACGCCATCCAAAAGTCCCTGCATGGCTCCTTGACCGCCAATAACGAGGTGCTGCGCGTAAAAGATTGAGATTGGAGAAAGTTAGTGCTATTATAATGTAAGCCTCCTTCACCTTCAGACATCGCGCAATACATAGAATAAATAGATCGTTACCTGATGGCAGGCTGTAGAGTGTATGGTAGAAATAGGTAAAAAATAAATAGATCAATTAGTAAAACTTGTAAGAACAAAACAAAACAAAACAAAAAAGAAAAAAGGGTGGAGGATTGAGAGTCTACTGTACCATCACCGACAAGGACAATGCGGCCGTGATGCCACGTCTTGTAGAGCCTTTCTTCGAGGTCCACTGCCGATATGGACTTTTTGGGCGTGTACTTCATAAAGTCACGGACGCTGCCTACGCCCAAGGCACATCGCTTGTCCAACAAATCCTTAAATTGAGATTCGAAATCAATTGAAGTGCCAATATACCAGTCATGATTAATTCGGGACTGGTGTGATGATGACCTTGAGAGAGGAGGCGTCGTTGATGATCTTGGACCAGACGAGGTTGTTGAGGTCGTTGAAGAAGAGGATGAAGATAAAACGGAGGTAGTGTGGTGTGCTGTCGTAACCGAGGCAGTGGAAGAAGATGTCGACATTGAGACGATTGGTGATGTGGATGTAAGTAAAACCATTCCCGCGGCTGTAGAGGCCGAAGCAGACACTGCTCGGGTGGTCAATGTAGGGTGGCTGCACTCAGGAGAAGTGGGTGACGACATGGAGTGACCCTGAGAGTGCGAGTATGGGTGGTGCTTGATCTTGGGTGCTGATGAATTGCTGATGTACCAAGCGACCCTCGAACCACCGACAGGCATGTACCAAAGCTAAAGGCGGTAAGGTTGGATGGCATCCAAAATAATGAGTGTCGAAATTGTGAAGAATACGTCGACATAGTCACCAGATCGATCAGAGAACAATAGCTTACTGTGCAAGGATAATCTTTGGTGTAAATCACTTGAAACTCGGCAGAGTCGCTCTTGATAGATGGGTACAAGTTGTGATCCAGTGGGTCAGTGACGCCGCCGATAGCAACATGCTCGTAGATAGAATAGTCCATATCGACCTCGGGCAATTTCCCTTGTTCTCTGAGCTGCACATACATCTTTTCGCGGGTCAAAGAATGTGCTCCATCTGCACCGATGATGATATCGCCGTAATACGTCGATCCGTCGGAGCACTTGCATGAAACGCCATTGGGGTTTTGCAGCGTTTCGATAACAAGCTTTCCTTGGTGCAAGTGGTTCTTGTTGACCCTCTCCATCAGGATGTCGTGAAAGATCTTGCGTGTCAACACGCGATATGGGTATGCGTATCGTTCCGCGTCCACACCATCAACGCGGCCCACTCGTTGACATTCGCCGTCGACAACGGTAAGTCCTGTGACAATTTTTGAAGCCTTTTCGATCTGTGGCAATAGACCCATTTGCTCAAGCAGACGTAGAACTGGTGGGCCAAGAGCGACGGCAGCACCGATCTCGGGTTCGCTGCCAGTGGATCGCTCGAGAATCTCGTATTCCATGCCACCAAGCTCCATCATAATGGCAATAGCAAGACCAGTGATGCCGCCGCCAACAATGACGGCCTTGACGGACGACATGTCACGCTTGTGAGAGATTGTGAGGATGGACATGTCAAAGGGGATGGCGAGTGATGGGTCGTTGGTGGCCAGGGGCGCGTGCGTACGCGGCAAAGGTTTCAGTTCGGGGTAGAATGCTTCATTGTCGTCTGGGTTGGATGAGATGGTTGAGGAGGTGTGGTTGTCCTGTGATGAGACTGATGGACGGCCAACTCTTGTCCGGTATGGCATTTTGTTTTTGGGAATAGTTGGGGTGGGGGGAGGGGGAGGGGTATAATAGAAGTAGAAGATGAAATAAAAGTAATGGAATGAGTGATTGATGAAGGCCGTTAAAAAAAAGATGTTCCAAGAACAGGTTCCGTCAGGAAGGAGTAGAGTCGTTGAGGTTGATCAGATGTGTCTAAGGCCAAAGAGCCAAAAGAGATCAACGAGGGCGTGAAGAGAAGGAATTATGGAGTAAAAAATGAGGAAGAGGGCAGGGAGGGCGGGGGATGACCAGGCACGAAGAAGAAAAGAGAGAATGAATGGTGAAAGTGAATTTTTTACGTATATTTCTTTTCTTACTTCTTACGCCCTCCCTCGATGATGTTCCTGGTGACACACATCAACCAGCACATGGCTTTGGCTTTGTGCTCACAAATCACCCGTCTCACTGGGAACACCGGAAGAGGTTGTCCCAGGTGTTAAAGAACAAGTTGGAGCTGGCAAGGCAAAGACGTGGGTGGATACTTTTCATATTTTCATATTACTCAAGAGGGAAAAAGTGTGCTCACACAACGAATGAGCATCCATTGTCTTCCCAGATCAACGTCATTTCCACAGTGGGAACACCCTACCTCGTGGTAAAGAAAATTATATATTCGATTCTCCCGCGTTATCACCTTGGAACACAGCGATGCTGATTTTGATGCGATTCATTTGTTCCCAGTGGCTGCACGACAATCTGCAGGGGCAGCCACGTTGGTTTTTATTACACGCCTTTCCCGTTGGAGATGCTTTTGTTCGTCTCTTTTAATTGTGACCCTGAACTGGATCAAAGCGATCGATCCATTGCTCTTTTTTTTTTTTTTCCTTCCCACATGCTAGACGCTAATCTCGCAGGTAAACCATTCACCTGTACCTTCCGATGATTTTGACTTTGCTTGTTCGAGGTGCATCAATCGAATTTGGCTCAACGCTTGTTCTTCGATTTGAATCTGGTACATACTCTTCTTGTGGTGACGTGCCTTGAGAAGCGTGTTGCGGTCACGGAGTTGCTGGTTTTGGATAATGGCAAACGACGACAACACTGACGGTCCTGAATGCGCTGCGTCCATATTTCCAATGAGAACCTCAGGGCCCAAGAGAGCAGCATCAGAGAGTGGAGACGACTGGGCCTGACTTGATAAAGAAACATTCGATGATGACTTTTTGCCCGCGTACAGACGTGACGTGGGTGAACCACTAGTGGGATACATCTGACTTCGATGACGAGAAACAGCTCTCAATGGCTCAGGAATCGCGTCCAGTCGCCAAGGAGCCTCAGAGGACAACCTCTCACTGCTTGGTCTCCTAGAATATTTAGAATCATATAAAAAATTAAGTGTGCATCGCGACAACATGGAGACGACATGAAGTTCCGTAAAGCATACATCGTTTCCTTAACCGGCTTCGAGGTGGCAATGGCCACTTTTGGTACTTCTTTTGGCTGTGATCGAAACAGGGCCAACTCGCTCTGCTGAATATCCAAAAATAATGGACTGCTCGAAGGCAACGAGGCACTAAGCGAAGCGCTGCTACCGACCAAACCTGCGGCATGGCTATCCCGACGAACCAGGCTTTGAGTATCCTCCCCAGGCAGTACTCTGCTCCAAGCATTTGATGGGACAGTACTTTGAGGAGGAGTATCCTCCAGAGACGGCTGTTGCTGCAACAACTTTCTTCTCTCTTTCTGCGACAGCTTACTTGATTTCGGTGCTGCCATGCTCCCTGTAATCTTGATCCCACCACCATGTTCCAACTGGCCTCCATGCTCACGTTGCTGGCGCTGTTCGTGCTCGAGAATATCTCGAAGGGATGGCTTGAGAGTCACTGACACCTTATCACTGTTATCATCTCTAGAACTCTGACGATTCTGACCAACATTCTCGCTGGGCACCTGTCCCCAGCTGGCTTTTCTCTGAGGAAGTGCAGGGGTATCTCGACGCTCCGGCAGTGGTGGGTCCGAGAGCGATGGCCATTCCATCGTAGTATTTCTTGTAGGCGGCTCTGCGCTTGAACGATCCAGGCTAGGAGATTCCACTAAGCCTGACGGCCAAGTTTCTGTTACCGAAGATGCCGACGTAGGCGGAGCGAATGCTTCAAGAGCTGTAACTGGCTGCGGCGGAGTCGATGATCCTGCGTGAGGTGCAGCGCTTTCGGTGATATTCTCCCTACTCATGCTGCGGCTACGGTCCAAGGGTTTGAATGTCGAGAGCACATCATGACACTCTCCTCCTCCTTGCTCCACATAGTATACGGGTCCATGCGTTTGAAGTTTGTCGCGCATTTTTTCGACGGCCACTGGATCTGGAAGGTGTCCGCCCGATCGTACCCACGGCGACATGGAATGCTGCTTCTCTTTGATTGCATTCTCAACCAAAATCAAGATATCGTCTTCCACTCCTTCTAACCAACTATCATTCGGGGGAGGAAAAATTGTGTTGGTAAGAATAGACATTGTGAGCACAGATAGTTTGCAGTCATTGATACTATTTGTTACCGTTGATCGAGAGCCGACTCGATGTTGTGACATAGATAGTCAATGCACGTGGCCTCTAGCGATTTGGCCCCGTACATCAACGCAAACTCCAAAAAGCTTACAACGGTCTTTGCTCGAACTGTGATATTAAATAAAAACATGGTTAATTATGTACAAAAATAATAATAATAAAAGAAAGAGAGAGCGAGAGACTGGGCTCTTACCTTGATCGCCAAGAACTTGTTCACAGATGTCTTTAAGTCGGTCTATCAGCCATTCATCTGAAATCTGCAGAACATTCAAAACGACTTGGACAAGGTCATCCATCTCATCTTTTTCTACAATACCAAATATGGTGCTCAAATAGTCAGTTCCTGTATCTTATCTGCTGGTGCCAAATTCAAGATGTCAAGACATAGTTACCTATTCCATCAAACATCTCTGGGCCACAGTCCGAGTACATGTACCGAAGGACAAGTTGTATCGACTCAAAACTCATGTGCCTCATGTCGACACTTAGCATGTGTGAATCCTCAACGTCACTGGCTCCCTTACTGGGGGGTAAGCGCCTCTGTCCTTGGCGATCTCTGATCCATTCGTTGGTTCGTACAAACATGGCATTGAAGAATGGGGAACGGTGACCAAGGATTACTTGATGTGCATTCATAGAAAAGCCGTCCTTCAGCATGAGCTTCACGTCCGACAGGCCATTAAATAAAGTACCATTATCGAGCACTTGGGCAAGGTTGACAGAGAGGCTCGGACTACACGTGTGGGTGAATGTGTACTGAAGGGCGGCTTGGAGAGTTGGCAGTCCCAGTTCAAGAGCGAGATGGTACAGCTCTTGGCGGATTTTGAGTGAAGATGGCTTGTTTGGTTTGGGTAAGTCAAACGCGTCCCAGAAGGGATCGATGCGGTCGCTGTACAGAAACTGAAGGAGCAGGACAGCTGTCGCAAGTTCCACCTTGAGATGGACGGTGTACAGACGTCCCTGCGAAAGATCTGACAAAGGCTCCACCATGACCAAAGATCCTACCTTTGATCTCGAGGAAGAATTTTCAACAAACGCTTGTCTGAAAGCTGGGCTCCTAGCGGCAAGGATGATTCTGTGGGCTCCCAAACATCGTTTTCCTGCCTGCACTTCAACATCGAACAAATGACTTCCGGAGACGGAATTGCCCAGAGCGCTGGTAAATGAGGCTTCTTGATCAAGAAGAGGCACAAGATCAAAGTCCCAGCTCTGATCAATATTCACCCAACCTTGCGCATTGATCCGCCATGGGTTCGGTTCTGCTTTCTGGTCGTCGTCTTCTTCACTGTCATCATCATCGTTAATGCTCGCAACAATCTTGTTCAGAGTCCCGCCTTGGTTCTTTTCGTTCATCTGATACAGATGAAACTGTGACAAAGATTGTTCAAGGTCGGCTCCTAGACATCCGTTGCGAATAGGGACTGGAGTGAGACTCGATTCGGACCGGAGAGCCGCCCATGCACCGCTTGGATTGGCATTCACCTGCACGACTCGATCTAGATGTGGTATCCTGAAATATGAAACGTATCGAACAAGATAAACATGAATGTCAGCGGAATACATGACAATAGCGAACATCATAAATAAACAAATAAAAAAGAATAAGAGTATTCATACCTTCGCCACTTAATATTGCGACCGAGCGAGTTGCCTTTGTTGGCCCCAATGTAGACATGTCCGCCTTTTGTCAATAGAATAACTGAACCGTTGTGCCCTAGTGCGAAATCGATGGCCTGTGTCCGATCACCACCGTAGGCCCAAACGCGCCGAGGTTTCTCTGGTGTTGGAATAGTGGAAAACGGAATGGAGTGGTTGGCTGGCAGAGACCCTAAAGTAATGCCAGAGTCGACCTCAGGATAACTCCAGACAAAGACATCGCCCAAAGCGGTCATGGCTCCAAATTTGTTCTCGGAACACGAGATCTTACAAGGCGAATTCCAGCCGCGAGTTTTGACAATGCTCTGTACGAAGGCTTCAGGATATGGAGACAAGGGAAAGCTGATCTTGTGATACGCGTACTTGTGGAACACGACCACGTCAAAAGATGCCATGAGGCAGGCTGTCGCCGATTCCGAAGCGGCCACTTGAAGGATTTTTCCAGACGGAATTGTTGCAACTTTGCGAGGCCCCATCTGGATATCGCCTTTGCGCTCATACCCGAGCTGTCCGTAGTTGAAACCAAAGGTGAAAAGCTCGTTCTCTGTGTGTACGACCGTGTGCCAACGAGATGCTGCAGCGCCTTTGACGACGAGTTTTGATATGGCAATGATGACCCGTTTTGGTACCAACTGGAAGGGATCCTGGCCATTCTTTGGCTCATCGAGCGGGTACCCGAGTTGCCCGTACTTGTTGTTGCCCATGGTGAAGACCTCGCCTCGAGCCGTCACGAGTACGGTATGATCCCTTCCCAAGGCCGTGGTCGCAACTATTCCTTGAATTCCATGGACGGGTGCTGGACACAACTGCATCTTATTGTCCGAGCCGAGTCTTCCCCCTGCTCCGAAACCCCACACTTTGGCGCTCAGTCCCGACTCTGAAGTGGAAATCGCTGTGTGAAACTTGTTCATAGAGAGATGATACAATGTCGGCTTGGCGCTCTTTGCTCGCGGGAAAGTGAAGGAGGCCGATTGATATGGGAACCTTACGAGTTCTGGCATTTTTCTGTCATCGCCGTCGTTATGTCCGAGGGTCAAGTTCGAGTTTGTGCCCCATGTGTAGAGCGCATCAGCAGGACATGGTCCTTGTTTGAGAGAATTTGGCAGGGTTGACAGGCAAACGTCGAGCGCCGTGTTCCTGTCTTTATCCTATAATAACATACCAATTTGAGCCGATCTTATTGTCAGAACATTCATGTCCGACACAAGTCCAACGGGACTGATGCTTTGTTTAACTTAATGTGGTGGCTCTACACTTGCCTCGATCATGAGGTTGATATCCTTGTGTTGCACCAGAAGAACAGCGATCCTGAGATGCCCCAAGTACAGTGCCCTGTTTGAAAGAAGAAGAGTTATTTCCTCTTTGTCAGTGATACGTACATCCCAGTGCTGCACCTATAACAATATGACATACCGATGAAGAGCTGTCCACCCTGACTCGAGATCCTTTGCATTAATGTCAATCTTAGGGTGCTCTAGAAGTGCTAGAACCCGGCCAATATTGTTGTCGCGGACAGCCAGATGCAACTGAGTAGCGCCATTTGCATCCTTGGCATTCACATCCTCGCTTGCTGACTTGAAGCCGTTGATGTTACTGGTCATTTGCTGTGGTTGCAGGTGGAATTGATCACATCCCGCAGTGTGTTTGCCGCAGCTGACTGCGGCCAGTCACATGACTATTCGCGTTGGAGTGACAGGAGCGTTTTTTGTCCGTCAGACACCACTTTCGCATCTCTCAACCCCCCCGCAAATATACTAGACAACCAGCATTCATCGTAACAGAACTTATGACCGAACTTGGAGGCTTTCATTTGGCGAACGTGCTTCGCATGACTCGCCCACATCGCACTGTCAGTCGCGTATCGCCCGATCAGGCCAACGGCGACTCCATCCTGGAAAAGTACCCTTCGGCTCATGGCGAGAGCGAAGAAGAGGATGAAGAGGACGAAGAAGATGGCGAGGTCGTTGTGCGAGCATTGAATAAGGCCCATGAAGAATGGAAAAGAAATATTCTCTCCTTCAAAACTATGCTGAATAGTCGTACCAACCGCCTTTTAGCCGCAACCGACTCGGACCCAACTTTCGAGGACGAGTATGAGTATGGAATGGAAGAGGACGGATATCAATATAAAGCGCCTATCTGGCCTTCAGTCGACGACAGCGATGACACAGAAACCATCTCGGATGTAGACTCTCTGGTAGACCATGATCACTTGCCTGGCTACTCCTCAGTTGCACCACCTGCACTGCCCGATCGGTCAAATATCATATCCGACAACCATGCTTCTTCAGTGGCGGGCAGCCCTGCTTACGATCGCGCTTGGCTCATCAGTCAATGCAACACTCACATTGAGGTGTATGGCGATCCCTCTACGGATATTACGGCGAAGCGTCTCTCGATCGATATCTTTACCATCCTTCGCTCTGACAAGCTAGGTGAGTATATTGGCTTCGACTTTATCGGATGCCAGTGCAGCTCTCAATGACGTAGAGACTTACCAACCGGGCCTCTTCTTCCAGATGATGATATCCAAATCAATCTTGTCGATCTGCTAGGATTTGACAACTTTGAATTTATTACGTCCCTGTTGACCAACCGACGCAATATTGTGAACCAAATTATGGCACAGGTAAGTGAACAATTCAACATCGAGCATCACCAACTCAGCGGTTACGGATGATACAAACTTGACATATCTTGCTTCACGCCTGCATAGACTGCATACAATCCTGATCAGGAACTTTTTAAGGGACACAAACATGATCGCAACGACAACAACAGATCTCATGTAGGATCCAACTTTACCGTGCACACTGAGGATGAAAAGTTGGCGACCAAAATAGCCAGGAAGGAACGCAAGAAGCACGGTGGTCGCGATGAAGGTAATTGAGGACTTTGTTAATGGCGCTTAAAGAAATCGTCGGTTTATCGCCTCTTTGTATGAACTTTTGTTTTTTTCTTTCTTCTTCTAGAAGAAGAGGCCTCCTTGTCTTCAGCAATTCTTGGATATGATCAAGAGGATCTGCGCAAGGCTCGCGAGGAGCAGTTGCGAAACAATGCGTCGATGCCTCTGGCTAGCTCACAAAACAAGACCAACTTTACGGGACCAGACTATCCACATGTCTATCAAGCAAGCAAGGGCGGCAACATGGTTAATTCATTTGGAAAAAGCTTTGCGCTCCCACCAGGCACTACACGAACGGACGAGAAGGTATGGATTATCAAGGGAGGACTTATTGTGCGTGCTAGTGTTTCATGAAACAGGACTCATCTTCTTCCCGTTTATCTTCTTGCTATAGAATTACGAGGAGGTGACCATTCCAATCACCAAGCAGGCACCACGTCGTACTGGCGAAAAAGTCATTACCTTGGCCGAGATGGACACTCTCTGCAGTACCACCTTCAAGGCATATACGTCCCTCAACCGAATCCAATCTATCGTCTACCCTGTTGCATATGGCACCAATGAGAACATTCTCATGTGCGCACCTACTGGAGCCGTAAGTACCCACGGATACTATCGTATCACACTTGATCGTTTAATCCATATATTAACTGTACTTTTAACATTCACACTCTTTTGTGCACTAGGGTAAAACGGATGTCTCACTTCTCACTATTCTGAGAACACTTCATCAGCATTGTACGCCTACCCCTCGACAAGGAATCGACCCCAAGGAGTACGTAGTGGCGAGGAACGACTTCAAGATCGTGTTCGTTGCACCAATGAAAGCTCTGGCCGCCGAAATCGTTCGTAAATTCAGCTCGCGCCTGAAATGGCTTGGGATCGAGGTCCGAGAGTTGACAGGAGATATGCAGTTGACTAAAGCCGAGATCGCCAACACCCAAATCATTGTCACCACTCCTGAAAAGTGGGATGTGGTTACCCGCAAGAGCACTGGAGACGCAGAATTAGCTCAGAAGGTTCGCCTGCTGATCATTGATGAGGTTCACTTGTTGCATGACGAACGTGGTGCGGTACTCGAAAGTATTGTTGCTCGTACTCTCCGTCAAGTTGAGACTTCCCAGTCGATGATCCGCATCGTCGGTCTTTCCGCTACGCTCCCCAACTATGTCGACGTTGCTGCATTCCTCCGTGTGAACCCATACCAAGGTCTGTTTTATTTCGACGGAGGATTCCGTCCTGTTCCCCTGGAGCAGCATTTCTGTGGAATTCGTGGAAAATATGGATCGTCGACTTATACCCGCGGCTTGGATCAGACCTGCTATGACAAGGTAACACAGTCGTGTATTGACTATTCATTCAGGCTTTGATGATCTGATGCCTTTACATTTCTGTACTTTTCTTGTGATAATGGCATTCTACTAACTAAGTAACTACTATAAAAAAAATAGGTGGCAGATCTTGTCAAAGAAGGACACCAGGTCATGGTGTTCGTCCATGCTCGTAAGGACACTGTGAAGACAGCGATGATGTTGAAGGAAAAGGCTTATGCCGAGAACGAGCTTGAGTTCTTCAGCGCTCAGGACGACCCTCAGTACGAACTCAAGAAGCGTGATCTGACTCGGTCCAAGAACCGTGAAATGAAGGAGCTTTTCCAATATGGCTTTGGAATTCATCACGCCGGTATGTTGCGAACCGACAGAGCCTTGACCGAGAAGATGTTCGCGGATGGCCTCCTTCGCGTCCTCTGCTGTACCGCCACGCTCGCCTGGGGTGTGAACTTGCCGGCATATGCTGTCGTCATCAAGGGCACTCAAGTCTACAGCACAGACAAAGGTGCCTTTGTCGACCTGTCAATTCTGGATGTCATGCAGATTTTTGGTCGTGCTGGTCGTCCCCAATATGAGACTCATGGTGTGGGATACATTTTGACTTCTCAGGACAAGTTGAATCATTACGTGGCATTGATTACACAGCAGTTGCCAATCGAATCGAGGTATGTACCTTTAGTAGCCAATGTTGTTGCCGTGTACTGTTCTCTTACGTTATCATATTGTTGATGTGTCGCACTTTTTAGATTCATTGAAAAGATGGTCGATAACTTGAATGCCGAGCTGTCCTTGGGAACCATCACCAATGTGGATGAAGCAGTGACCTGGCTCAGTTACACGTATCTGTATGTGCGCATGCGTAAGAACCCTCTCGTCTACGGAATGGACCACTCTGAGCCTGCCGAGGATCCTTTGCTTGGAAAGAAGCGACGAGATATCATTGTGGCTGCGGCCAAGAACCTGCACAAGGCGCAAATGATCATTTACGACGAAAAGACCGGATACCTCACACCTAAAGACCTTGGCCGCATCGCTTCCAACTACTATGTATCCTACAACAGTGTCAATACCTACAACAGTCTGATGAAGCCTCGAATGACCGAGGCCGATGTGCTTGCCATGGTCAGCAGAAGTACAGAGTTTGAGAATGTCAAATCACGCGATAACGAGCAATCGGAGCTGGCCAAGCTCCTCGAGCAAGCGTGTCCATGCGCTGTTAAGGTAAGATGCACAAGATGCACAAAACACCGCATCACTATTTATAACTGTCTTTCCTCACTCACATTGCATCAAACATATAACACTGTTCGACATAGGGTGGTTTGGATGCCTCGCCTTCCAAGGTCAACATTTTGCTGCAAGCGGCCATCACTCAGGCTCCATTGGAGGACTTTGCTCTGGTCTCGGACAGTGCCTACGTTGCTCAAAACGCTTCTCGTATTGTACGAGCCCTCTTTGAGATCGCCTTGAACCGTAGCTGGGGCCCTGTGTCCAGCGTGCTGCTGTCCATTGGAAAGTCGATCGATAAGAAAATGTGGTCGTTTGAGCATCCTTTGGCTCAATTCGGACTGCCTCGCGAGATTATTACCAAACTGGAAGCTCGCACTCATCCACCTACTATCGAGGAATTGCGCGAGATGTCTGTGAACGAACTCGGAGAACTAGTACGATTCCAGCGCATGGGTCAAACAATCTCCAAGTGTGTTGACCAGTTCCCAGTCTTGCAGATGGATGCTCAAGTGGCACCGATTACTAGGAACGTGCTTCGCGTGTCACTTACTATTACCCCCGACTTTGTCTGGAATGATCGTATCCACGGGTTCAACGAGCCGTGGTGGATCTGGGTGGAGGATTCGAACAACACCGAGGTCCTGCACTCGGAGTACTTTTTGCTGTCGAGAAAGCAACTTGGCCAGGTTCAGACCATCACGTTTACTATTCCCGTAATGGAGCCTCTCCCTCCACAAATTTTTGTCCGCGCCGTGTCTGACAAGTGGATTGGAGCTGAGTCTGTTCATGCCATCTCCTTCAAGCATCTTATACTGCCTGAACTGTATCCGCCTCATACCGACCTGTTGGATTTGCAGCCCCTGCCGGTCTCTGCCCTGCATAACGATGTTCTAGAGGAGATTTGTTTGAAGCGTTTCTCACACTTCAACCCTGTCCAGACCCAGATTTTCCATACGCTCTACAACACGAGTCATAACTCACTTGTTGGTGCCCCAACTGGGTCAGGAAAGACGGTTGCTGCTGAGTTGGCTATGTGGGGCGCGTTCAAGGAGCACCCTGGTAGCAAGGTCGTATACATCGCCCCTATGAAAGCTCTGGTCCGTGAACGTGTTACCGACTGGACCTCGCGCCTCGTGGGCCCCATGAACAAGAAGCTGGTTGAATTGACTGGTGATGTCACACCAGACATCAAATCGATCGAAAGTGCTGACATCATTATCACTACGCCTGAGAAATGGGACGGTATCAGCCGCAATTGGCAAACTCGCCCTTACGTACAGAAAGTCTCACTGGTCATCATTGACGAGATCCACTTGCTCGGAGGAGATCGTGGCCCTATCCTGGAAGTCATTGTTTCGCGAATGAACTACATTGGTGCACAGCTGGACAAGAGGATTCGCCTTGTTGGTCTCTCGACTGCTCTGGCCAACGCTCATGATCTGGCAGACTGGCTGGGTATTCAAGAGGTTGGTCTCTTCAACTTTCGTCATTCTGTCCGTCCTGTACCCCTAGAGATTTATATTGATGGGTTCCCCGGTAAGCACTACTGTCCTCGTATGGCAACCATGAATAAGCCCACCTACGCCGCCATCAAGACCCATTCTCCCAACCAGCCCGTGATTGTGTTTGTGTCTTCGCGTCGACAGACCCGTTTGACCGCCCAGGACTTGATTGCTTACTGTGCCATGGAGGACAACCCGCGCCGATTCCTGCACATGCCTGAAGAAGACTTGGAGATTCTTTTGACCAAGATTCAAGACTCGAGTCTCCGTCTGGCTCTCGGATTCGGTATTGGTTTGCACCACGCTGGTCTTCCTGA
Source organism: Podila verticillata NRRL 6337 (assembly GCA_000739165.1). NCBI lineage: Eukaryota > Fungi > Mortierellomycota > Mortierellomycetes > Mortierellales > Mortierellaceae > Podila > Podila verticillata. Next base: position 992,261 of record KN042428.1, on the reverse strand, counting down.
AGGAGATCGTAAATTGGTCGAGGAGCTGTTTGTGAGCACCAAGATCCAGATCTTGATCGCCACCAGCACACTAGCCTGGGGAGTAAACTTCCCAGCCCACTTGGTGGTAATCAAGGGCACAGAGTTTTACGACGCCAAGACCCGCACTTACGTGGACTTCCCTATTACGGACGTTCTGCAGATGATGGGTCGTGCAGGCCGCCCACAGTTTGACAACGAGGGAATTGCCAGGATTTTCGTCCACGACGCAAAGAAGAACTTCTACAAAAAGTTCTTGCACGAACCTTTCCCTGTCGAGTCCAGCCTTCACCTGCATCTGGACGATCATTTCAACGCCGAGATTGTCGGAGGAACGATCAAGTCCAAGCAGGATGCAATGGACTACTTAACCTGGACTTATTTCTACCGCCGTCTTCAGATGAATCCAAGCTACTATGGCGTGGAGGATCTGACGCCTACGGGCGTGAACACTTTCCTGTCGGACTTGATTGAAAAGTCGATCTCCAACTTGGAACGCTCGAGCTGTGTGGAGGTCGTTGATGACTTTGTGATCGAGTCGACTTCGCTGGGCAAAATCTGCTCGTTCTACTATCTGATGCACGCAACGATCCGCCACTTGGAAGACAACCTGCGCTCAGACTCGAGCTATGAGGATCTGATGATGATCCTCTGTGGCGCCACCGAGTACTCTGAACTTCCCGTGCGCCACAATGAGGATTTGCTGAATAAGGAGCTGGAACAAGAGTTGCCCTTGCTGATCGAGTCGTCCATGTCCTATGACAGCCCTCATGCCAAGTCTTTCTTGCTGCTTCAGAGCTATTTTGAGCGAATGAAGCTCCCCGTGGCCGACTACATTACCGACACCGTGTCAGTCCTGGACCAGTCGGTCCGTGTCCTTCAGGTAAGATAGCAACGTATTTGTATGCGGTCTTGAATTTATGGAGGACTGCTTGACTGCTTACACTAACGTCGTTGGGTGCTTTTTTGACTTCAACTGTAGGCCATGATTGATATTACGGCTGAAAAAGGCATGCTGGAACCATGTCTCTCCGTCATGAACATTCTCCAGTCCGTGAAACAGGCTCGCTGGAGAGATGAGTCGCTCCTGACTCTGCCTCGTGTTGAAAAATACATGTTGGAGATTTTGGCTGTCCCAACTCGGAACGGTCAGCGCAAAAAGAACGCCGCTGGAGGCGCTCCTGAACCACCCAAGAATGTGGAGCGGCTTTTTGATCTGACCTCAATGACTGAACAGGAAGTGAAGGCTTACTTTTCAAAGATCCCTGCCCTTCGCCAGAACCAGGGCCATTTGCAGGACATTTGGCGCGTGGTGCAGAAGCTGCCTCGTCTGGATCTCAAGACTAGTGTTGACACTGGTATCAAGCATTTTTTGGTCTCGGAACTGACCTACAAAGTGTCACTGGAGCTCTCGCGAATGCGTCGCCCTAATGTCGATTACGACGGTCGTGTCCATTGCCCCAAGTTCCCCAAGCCCCAGTGGGAGTCCTGGTGGGTCGTCCTGGAGGATCCTGAGGCAGATGAGCCTGAAAATCGCCTGGTGGCATTGAAGCGCGTCAATATGCGCACTGGACCCTCTGGCGGGTTCCTGAACAAAGTGACTTCTAAATTGGCCTTTGCTGCGCCCAAACGCGAAGGCCGCCACGTTTGGAAGATCCATTTGCTTTGCGATGGATATCTGGGACTTGATCAGACGTTTGACCTCCAGTTCGATGTTATGTCGTCATAAAAATTTAGCTCGATGAACCAGGAAGAAAGGCGTAAAAACAGAGAACAAAAGCTTAGAAATAAAATGCGAAAAGAGATATTATTGGTTTATGAGTTTACTTTTAAATTTTGTAGATCACTCCTTCGCTAAACATCAGCTTGTTTTCTTCGTTCATCTGGGTCAGGATCGCAGTAGCTTCAGCGGGGCCAAACAACTCGTCTACATCCAGATCCTTGTTGACGGCCACCAACAGCTCCTCAAACTCGATCGACTCTTCATCCGCAGACATGATGCGGCGGTTGGTTTTGACCTGGAACAGCTCCTTGCGGCTGGGGTGGATATCTCCCCCGGGAATATAGCGCGAAGTGCCAGTCGAGGTCGATGAGCCCTGAGAAGGGATGTTCGACTGGGTTTTAGATCCTCTGTTCAGTGCACGACGGGTCGCTGTCAACTCTTCCTCAATCTCATCGTGGTCACCATCCACATCCATCATCTCCACATCCACGGCCATTGAACCGCGAAGAGGTGTCTTGCCCTTACTTGCCGAGGACTGAGTAGCAGTAGATCCCCGGGCCAATGCTCTCCGCTGACTGCTGGGTGCAGTCATTCTCTGGCTGCTGTTCCTGTTGTTACTCTCATCATCATCGTCAGAAGAGTCGTCACTATCCGATTCACCCATGGAGCGATCGAGACGGGCACGCTTGGAGCGTGACTTTTTCTTGGGTGCCTCCTTGAAAAGAGCAAATTTCAGAATGTCGATAGCAGCATTGGCATCCTGATCCTGAACAAAGTTGGACAGGCGTGCCTTAGCGTGAGCTGTAGCAAGACGGATTAAGGTCTCCAGTGTACGGGCAGTGGCAGGTGCAACCTATATCGATAAAAAAAGTACTCTTCGAATTAGCATGAAAAGACCTATGAACGGTTTTCATATCCAAGAAATGAGTCCAAGATGCTTCGCGTCGAACCTTCTGTGAATCCTCAAGAGCCTTGTTTCTGATATCGGTATATTCATTAGCGATCTTGTCCGCAGCTCCCTGGGTCAACACGGGCTTAATGCGGGACTTGGCGTAATGGATGTACTTCTTGAGGAAAGCCATGGAAAGAATGTTCTTTTGAGCCTTGCCCTGGATACCTCCGTGAATCAACTCGTTATACTTTTCGTTCACAGGAGTATCCTTGACCACCTCATCATCTCCACCAATATCCAGGTTTTGTGAAATGGTATCGGGAATAGGAGCACCTAAGATTGTCCAAGAAATGTATGGATTAGTATCGAGACCACTGTATAATGCACAAGGTTTCCAGATGCCGAGCGTTGAGGTAGATAGGACTTACCCTCTTCAACGCCTGTGGGCATGTAGCGGTGCATACGGAGAATATGCTCCGAGATCTGACGGTCCTTGACCTCATCGGGCTTGTCGGTCACAACGAACAAGAGATCGAAACGAGACAACAGCGAATCGGGCAGAGCAATGTTGCGATGGGCAGGAATAGCCTCATCATACTGTCCGTAGATAGGGTTAGCAGCCGCAATGACACTGCAGCGAGCATTCAAAGAGGTGTGAATGCCGGCCTTGGCAATAGTCACAGTCTGCTGTTCCATGACTTCGTGAATGGCGACACGGTCGACATCGCTCATCTTGTCGAACTCATCGATGCAGACAATACCGCGATCAGCCAAGACCATGGCACCGGCCTCCAGCTTGCGCTCGCCTGTCTCCTTGTCAGTTGTCACTGCTGCTGTCAAACCAACACCGGACGATCCACGACCAGTCGTGGCGATGGCCAAGGGCGCAGTGTTGAGAACAAAGCGCAGGATCTGCGATTTGGCGGTCGAAGGGTCACCGACCATCAAGATGTTAATGTCTCCTCTGATATGTGTGCCGTTGCTCAGGTTCTTCTCCATGCCTCCAAGCAACATCAAAAAGACTGCCTTCTTGATGTACTCATGCCCGTAGATAGAAGGAGCAAGGGAGTTGGAAAGAATGTCAAAGGCCTTCTTCTTTTTTGCAACTTTTTTGATGTTATTAATGTCGTTGTCGGTGATGGTTGGTTGAGCGATCCCGTTTCCTGCCTTTCCTGCAAAAGTGGTGATGAAATTAGCAAGAATGACCGTCCTAGGAAGCGACACGACCCATAGAGACCAATAGATAGCAGCAGTTAAGCGCGTGTACAAAAAACCCCCGATACATGCAATGTCGACCACACCTCCACTTACTTGAATGTCGAAGATGTGGACTTGGCATCCCTGCTGCCTAACGATCGGTAGACGCCGACAACCTGAATTCTGTCACCCGGCTTGACCTTGTCTACAAGATCATCATCCAAGAGCACATCGATCGAGCGGGGCAGTTGGCCGGCTGGGGCGCGCTCTGGCATTTCCTGGATGCTGATGGACTGAGAATCTCTGTAGGTCGAAAATCCAAACTCGGTTTCCAAGGGGTTTCCAGATTCGTCTGCTTGAGGATAAGCTGATCCAGTGGAAATACCGTCACTCATCATAGCGCCATCCTTATAGTCCTTGTACAGAAACTGCTCAGTATTGGGGCAGTAGTGCACACTCTTGACTACCTTGGGACGCACCAAACCGCCTGATCGCATTGTGGAAGAACATAGTTACTTTAACGTTAGTGCAGCTGCTGACTCATTTCAGGACTACTACTGGGGGGGGGGGGGGTTCAAACTTACAGCGAGTGACAATTCCCTCCAGGCAGACAAGCTTGCCAAGGTGTTTAGCTCGCAAGGTTCTGGGGTTGACATGGTGATCTCCAAAGCTGCCCTTGAGTCCAATGTACAAATCTCTTGTCTCTCCTTGGGTCACAGGTTGAATCGAGGTGGCAATAGTCTTCAATGCCTCAGTGAATGCTGGAATATATTCCATGGGTGAGTTCATCAGCCTATTTGAGCATTGGATTCATATTATCTTCGAAAGTTAGACCCATTTTTGCCACCATTTTCTTATGTTCGTTTGCTCCTCAGCTGCAATACGCACCTTGTGGTCTCTTCGACATTGTGGTCTCTGAGACGGTCCAAACTGACGACCAAACGTTTGGTGCCGTTGGTGAGCATGTCACGAATCTCATTTTTGTATGGATTGACACCATGCTAGAATATTCAAGAGGAGAAAAACGTTAGTTGGTTGCGTAAGAATACGGTTGATTTTAATTAAACACTCTCTTTTCCACTCCGTGATCAACTCACATCAGCGTCAAGAAAGTTGATGAAGTGGTTCTGGCGCTCCTTTTTGGCCTCCTCAGGAAGTTGTGCCATGATGTCTGTATGGAATGGAGGTGATGAGATGTTTCGCTTTTCAAAAGTGAACAACGCCAGGCACACAAAACTGACGCGCCGTTAATGAAATTTTTGTTATGACTAAGCCACGCGCTTTGACTGTTCTTTTTTGTGGACGCGTTTTATTTTTTAATCTTCGAGGACTCAAGAGCAAAGATCCCAGGAAGAGGCAGCTTCACGGACATATATTGATAGCATATCCTCGGGTACTAAAGTCAACTCCATTTGATGGTGTGGGATGGGGTGGTTGACTACGGCAAAACGAGATGACTTAGGTTGACTCGATCCAAGTTTGCTTGTTCCTGCTTCGGCTCTTTCGTATTCCAAACTGCGGGGAGGAGTTGGTGAAGCTGTCAAGCGTGTCAAGACATCCAACCCATTACTGCAGAGGCTGCCTATTCCTAGTCCAAGGTGCGAATCAGCACTGAGTCCCTCCAGAAAACTCGAGCCGTAGATGCCATCGTAGAATGTGGAGTGTCCATCGCCCTTATCGTACTTGGTGCCTTCCACCGACCTTCCTTTGCCCTCCGCCAAATTTTCCCAAGCTGGACCGCATTCGAAATCCTCGGAAGGAGATCCCACGAACCCAAGAAACGTCTCTGCTCCTGATCCACAATGACGACTCCCAACCGAGGCAGAGCCCGAACTAACAAGGCTCGTCCCACTCCGATGCCTATTGCTGTCCTTGACAGTTCTATCGCGATCGTCGTCCTCTCTGCCAATGCGCAGGTCTCGAGAGATCGACTCATCCTTCCGCATTTTCGCCCTCCGGTTCTGGAACCAGATCTGGATTGTTTTTGGTAGGAGATTCAGTTGTTTGGCAAACTGGACCCGGTCCTTGGCAGTCGGCCGCTCCTGTTCCTGGAATCGATCCAAAAGGTACTCAGTTTCATCTCTTGACAGTCGTCGACGCTGCTTTGGGACACTTTTGTCTCTCTTGTTCGAATCCTGATGGCCTTCGGAGGATTCAACTGATGAATGTTTTATGGGGGGATTGTGATTTGAATGGGCGTGTGCCTGATAATGTTGTCGGCCTTGGTATGCAGCACGTGAAACGTGTTGTGGAACCGACCGAGCGATGCTATGCAGTTGCTGAAGGTTTGGAAGAACAAGCATCGAGTTCGAATAGACAGCTGGATGAGAATGCTTGTCTGGATATGACGAGTCGTCGTCAAATGAGAACCAAGGGAAAACCTTGGCCACGTGTGTCGGATGCTGACCTGTCGGAGCCGCTGGATAGTGTACTAGGTGATAGGAACACCTCAATATCGAATGCTAATTACTAAATTTCGAAAGACTTTTCATGGAGAAAGAAGTACCTGAAGCGTTGAGAGTTGAGACATTCTTGTGGATACATATTCGATCTGGCAGAGAATGCTCTGCCGGCATATCCTGCGGAATGGCCGAAGGAGTGGCCGAAGGTGTTGGCAGGAAGCCAGGAGATAGTGAAGGTTGATAAAACAGGCATGACCAGACAGGAGCCGATTCATTATCCGGAAATAAGAGACCGGTGAGGCTGCTGCTGGGATCCATGGTATATTCTCCGAAACGGCGGATCAAAGGCGCCAGATGAGATAACCAGATGGACGATGGAGGCGGATCCTGGATACTCGAGAACTCGAAGATAGAAAATGAGAAATATTGAAGGGTCAAGGGAGAACTAGTGACAGAAACAGTGCGATGACATTCAGAGATTGACCGTGTTCTCGACTTCACTCAATTTATTGTTTGGCCGGAGACGAGAAAGAAAAGACAAACAGACTATGGCGAGGTTTCGTTTTTCGATCCTTCGGTGTATGCATAGAGGTGGCCACAGCCTGGCGTATTTTTTTTTTTTTTTTTTTTAGAAGAAATGAAGACGGTGACAAAAGCGGAGAAAAATCGCCGATGATTGAGAAAGAAAACAGGTCACATCAGTACGGTGCCACAATGGAAATGCGTTCAGGGTCGGTCTTTAGGGAAAGATGAAAGGAACTTTGAAAAGAGAGTTACATAGTGCGTGAAATTGTTGAAAGGGGAACGTTTGAGAAGTTGACCAAGGCGATGCCGATGTGTTAGATGTATTTCAAGACTATCTTCGTCGGTTACGTCTCCATCGAGCAAGAGTCGGTCCCAGAACAGCCAAGAACAGTGTCATGACTACAATCCTGTTTGCACGGCTCGAATCTGCTTTTCCGCTTCGTCCTAAACCCAGACTCTGCTTCATACCCTCCCAGAACACTCTGAAGGTACCGGGCTGCTTTCGCTCCAGTGTGCCCTTGTTGTCATGGTGGTGTTGGTTTGAGCGTGCGTTACCGTTCTGGAGACCATGCTGACCACTCAAAAGCTCACTTTGACGTCGATCTGATAGCAAGGGGCGCGCCTTAAGCTCATGCATTTCTTCGTCGGCCTCCGCTTGCTCCTCTTCGTTCCCTTCTCCTCCAGCGCCCACACGGGCAGTCTCGGCGTCCTTACGAGCCTGATTCGCGCGCTCTATGATCTTGGACTCTGTGTAAGGCTGGATTGTTGGAATCAGCTTGTTGACATTGCGCATGCCTTCGGGAACAGCCTTTGTCGATACTATAAAATACACAAGACAGGTTAAACATACTGCCTGCGATCCGCAGACATAAACAGTGGCACCAATATGACATACCCATTTGAATAACCTTCTCGGGAATCCAGCCTTTGAGATCTGCATCCAAAACCTGAACAAGACGGCATTTGTTAGGGAATCCTGGCTCAGGTCCAATGATCTGTCCAGCGATGGTTGTCTCCATCCGCACAAACTTCTCCTTAACACGCTCAGGCATGCCGGGGTGCTCGACACTGGTAGTGATGTTGCAGTAGGTTCCTTCGCCGAGATCCTTGATAGTGCCGAGGACAACAGTATCACGACTGGCGGTGGGCCACATTCCCTTGGTTCGGACGTATTGAATCTTGGTTCCTGGGGCGATGTCAGCAATAGTCTTGGCCTCCACGCAGAGAGGATCCCATTCGACGCGACGGCCAATCTCGGACAACAAGTCAAATGTCACTGCAGGGGTGTTGTTCATGACAGCAATGATCTTGTAGCACATTGGGCGCTCCTTGTACTGGTAGACCTGAATCAGTCCTGGTGCTTCTTCCTCGTAGACCTTCTCCCAGATTTCAGTATTATTGATGTAATCGAAAAATTTGGTCTCCATTGCAGCCATCTCGCGGGCGTATGGGGCCTCTTTCTTGGCAACCGGCTTTCGGACAACCTTTTTGACTTTCTTTTTAGGTGCTGGAGCTACAGTAGTCGTGTCACTGACAAGCGTTGTTTTGGCCGGCTTGATGGTCTTTGCAGTCTGCTGCTGGCTCAGCAGGGGTCCTACAGGAACCTGTACCTGGGCTGGGAACAGCTTTTCGCTCAGGTCCGGCAGTCCAAAGATCTTTCGGAACGCCAGGACAAACATCAGCTCGAAAAAGACATAGTGCACATTGTCGAGCATACCCTGCAAGAATACTGTCAAGATGTTGCGGGTGTTAGTGCAGTCGTACATATAAGGGGGGGGGGGGTTGTTCCACCAGAGTAGCCATAGACAATGCTTACATTGATTGACAAGATAAAGAATAGTATATGGTGTGATAAGCACCAGCATCGCCAGTGGCGACTGCGTTGTGTCGACCATGGCCAAGGCTATTGCTCAAGCTCTGTAGAGAAGAAGTGTGTAGAAGGAAACCGAAAAGTGTTAGCGATGATGGCCATTGAATGACTATAAGAGTATGCTATTCTCGAGACATGCTCGAGTGATATACATCACTTCATCACATTGTCTTCGCTAACTACCGATTCAGTGCTTCAGACGCATTCGGTAGAAGTATGCTGTGAAGTTAAGCGATCTACCTTGTGAAAAAAAAAAGAAAAAGCAACGTCGATGCGTGAGGTTGGCAAGATGGATTGATGGGCGGTCGTCAAAACAAAGAATGAAATTGAGGGAGAAATGTGTGTTGCCAACGGCTGGAGCAGGAACAAGGACAGGATGACAAAAAAAAAAGACAAGACCCGTCCTCACCCAAAACACCGGGTTTCGTCTTTCTGCACCTCGTCGCTTCGCTCCACCGCAATTTCGTCTTGGCACGCACACAAACACATGCTCACGGACCCTCGGTCCACGCAGCTGCATTTGCGATTTCAAATTCATGGAAAGGCGACACCCACAAAAACTCAACCTGTTTGTCGATCGAACGCAGGCTCGTGGCTATCGTCATACTTGCATGCTTTTATTAGTGATGAGAAATTCACTCCGTCTTCTTTTTGTCCCTAGTTGCTTCTGTAGCTGCCTCTCTGGCTGCCCGCTTGGATTCCTTGATCTTCTTGAGCTCGCGAAGGAGTGCCATCACCAAAGGCACAGAGATTGGCACAAAGAGTGGCATGTAGATCGCGTATTTGTGCTCGTCTGGAAAGTAAAGCATCGACACCATGGTGGGGTCAAAGAACGCTGCCTCGGCCTTGACCAGTCCATCGCGTGAGTGAGCAAGAGCTGCGGTATACTCTTGTTTCGCCATCAATCCACAGGACTCTTCGATGTCTTTAAGAGCCTCGACCACGTCCTTTTGGATGTGGTCCAGGACAACCATATTGGGCGTGTCCGTCACGAGTTGTGCCAACGAAGTGAGCGTTCTCCGTGAATCAACCAAGTTCTCCGCCCATCGGAGTCTCAACAGGTAGTCCTGCTCCCAGGCAGTAGGAACAGCTGCATTGCTGTGCCTTTGGAACTGAGTCGGGATCTTGGCAGTTGCCTTAGAGGATATAGATAGATCGGGGACACCTAAGAGATCGCGGAGTTGTGTCAAAAACACGCTCATGACCGTCTCCAACTCCTTGGCTGAAATCGTGTCTGCATCAGCCGAGGAAGAATTGTTGCGGTTCAAGATCGTAATCCCGCCCCAACGTGGGATCAGGAACGAATCCGTCGTCGAGGTTTGTTCTGGTCCTTGCTTGATCACTAAAGGTGAATCGCTCGACTTGGGTACGTACACCAAAAAGTTTAGAGAAGGGAATGATGAAACTGTCGAGGCCAGGCTCCACTCTGCAGCATTAATGAAATTAGAGAGCGAGTCGGGCGTCAAGTAGTGCTCATTTTTGATGGGATCCACCTTCGGCTCAAATGTAAGCGAGGCGTAATGTTGAACTTGTGACTCGATATTGAACTTGGAAATGGTCGACATGCTTCTCAAGAACGGGGACATGTATGCTACATTCAAGGCGAAGTGGAATACAAGAGACAAGAGGTATAGTGTTAGGACAACACACAGAGAACGATACATGGACTAGAATAATATGAACATGTGAACATACCACTGATGGCCTCCTGTATTTTCCAGCTGCGGATTCCGTTCGAAGTATCACCGCTGAAGAGACTAAAGGTCAGTTGGTATCCTGGGGCGAACTTGACCGCCCTCAACTGGTCTTTAGCCTTCTTCTCTGAGTTGCGAGAGCCGATCTTCTTGAGGGTCATTTGCTGAGGTCCAAACACGGTAACCAATGTATCTACTGCTGCCTTGATGACATGGGCTGTGGTAAAAATAATATAACATACACATATTAGTTTAGTCCGATGGGTTTCTCTGGCGCGATGTGACTCCACGAGTCCAGTGAACCAATACGATCTTCCCTTTACCTTCGTCCCATGTATGTACTTGAATAAAGCCCTGTCGCTGGCTCTTGATCAACGCCCTCGTTTCATCGTTCCCAACACTGGGGGCAATGTAAAAGTCATACGTCCCTGGGACTGAGCTAGGCTGATTAGCCATAGCATTGAGACCAATACCACTCCATGACAGGATAGGTCGAATATTTGTCAGGAAAGCGAACTGCTTCTTGTCCAGATCGCCCACTGATCCCAAGTCCCTGGAGATCATTTCATTTGTAATATTAAGAGCGTCGATGTTCAAAGGTTTGGCATCTGACAAGTGGAACTGAACTCGGATAGGAAATGCAGGTTCGCAGGCCTAAAATCAAGTAATATAGATTTGTTAAGAGTCCGTAGTGACTCCTAGACAAATGAACACAATTGCAGTTCTCTGATTACCTTCCATTGGTTCCATTGCTCGATATCTTGATATGGAAGTTCGGCTCTGTAAACGCGGGTTGTTTTCCACCAAAGCGGCAAACCCAGTAGGACGACTGTCCATACAGACAGGAGGATAAGTCGGCGTGTTCTGTCTTGATGAAACGATGAAAACGATGACGATTGTCAGTTATACCTTTGGACATTTAAGGGACAAGCTTCATCAAAGCTGATGACGATGGGAAGCGTACCTACGGACGATTTCGCCTCTACCGTGTGTGTCATTGGTACCGAGGATGTCTGATGAAATGTGGTTATGTTTCAAGCAATTCAATATTCAAGCACGTCTCCATGCAATCCATTGTATCAATGCAAGTCACACAACTTTATTTCGATCGTGCCGTCTACCTGGCACTCTGGTTGTCGTCGAAGTCACCGAAGCTTTCGTGATGCTCTCGGAACTGATGATGATGACCATGGCGGTGGTTACGCCTGTGATCCTAGTGGTGCTCGCGGCTCTTGTCACGATGACGACTGTGTCCTTCGCGGTTACTGTCTCGAGCAAGGCCACGACTGAGGGTGTTTCGTCCGTAGTCCTCGTTGAGTTCATGCGCATCTTCAGACCTGTAGGAACGGCCATCCTCTTTGTCTCCGTGGCTGCTACTTCGCTCCTTGTCTCGTTGGTGGTCACTTTGACGATGGCCACGATCGTGAATGTGGGTGTGGGACGTGGCCACCATGGTAGCTCGATTGTATGGGAGATCTAAATTGTAAAATCAGACAAAAGCGTTAGGTAACCTCAAGGTGAAAAAGTAACATGTACAGCGCTATACACACATACCTGAGACTTTCTTGTCATGTGGCGGCAGGCAGTGACTTGCATCACGGCGATCCCTGTCGCGCTCCTGCGACTGTGTACGGATATCGCTTGACCGACCACTGTCGTCAATGTCGCATGGATCATAAGTACCTGGGCGATCACTTCGTGTGCCTCCAGCACTAGAGTTTTGACGCTGGAGTATGGCTGTCCAGTCACTTCCTCGTCTCTTCTCTGACATAGTCTTGGGGAGAATACCCTGATTATCCTTGGCCTTGAAGCTTGCGCGTGCATCCCATGCACCAGAGTTTCGACGCATGAGTTGGTATGTCAATTCCTCTGGAGTCCTTTGTCCCGGTGGTTTCTTGGAGGCTATTTCTTGGATGACTTGATCATCATCCTCGATTCGGAAACTAGTCACTGTGCTGCCTGCGTCAGACTGGCTGCGTTCGATCCTGTTGATCCATTGATACGATGCTCTGTGCTCAGAGGGTCTTCCTGCTGAGTCATTGGCGTTGAATGTCTTTGGCAGTGAGGCAGATCCGCTCGCGTGCGATTTCAACACTAACAGCCGCAGCAAAAAGAGTATTTTAATATCATCCAATTCAGGACAAAAATAAACAACTTGTAAACTAATCCGTCTCGTGACCATAATGCACATTACTTATCGGCAGCATCAGCTCCTGGGCACCCCATTTTTGGGTAGATGATGGGACCGATGATGCGACTGACGATGGAACCGGCTCCGGTAAAACGTTCGTAGGAAGCGGCAGCAGATCCGACTGTCTTGACTCCTTGGGTATCTTCATGATCTCAATGGAAGCAAAGGGTTCGTTCGAGAGAGACTTAGTGATAACTGAATCGTCAGAATTGGTTTTCAGAGTCGAAACCTTGGATCTAGCGAATCGTCTGGTGGCTCTTGGGCTAGGAAATAATGAGCCGTGGCTATGCTCATCGATTTTCTGCGAAACCTTGGATGGTGCCGCAGCTGTGGATGTCGATGATTGTGCCTCGTTTTCCTTTGTTAATGGCCGTGCTTTGTTGACCTTTGTGCGGGTCTCTGTGTAGTTGAACATTGTGGCATTGGGTGGTACGGCGTGCTCGTCTTCGCTTGAACACTGCCTGTCATCGTACACGGTCTCGCCCATCGGCTGGTTGACTGATGAGAGTGCTGCGGCAGTTAACTTGACAGGCAGCACCTGGTTGGCGCTCTCCTCCAGCATTAGTGTACTGGCCGCCGAACTCTCGGAAAAAACGGTTGATGGCACGCTCTCGATTTTAGATGGGTCTGAGGCGGGTGTCGCATCTTTCTTTTGTCGGGACGATCTGCGCTGAAATACAGGGATTTCGACGGTGACCTGGATGTTTTTCAGGTTGGTGCTTGAATACCTTGACAGCTTCTTGGTCGGTTCATGGTCTACCGTATCCGTGTCTCGCATGTCGACATCACGACCCATGGTCGTAACAGCGGAATGAGCTGAAATCGCAAGGCGGGCATGCTTCGTGGATGCGGTCTCGGATTCATCCACTACGGAAGGGGCATGTCTCTTCTTGGACGCGTTTGGTGCACCTTGTCTCCGCACCACAGACTTATCGTTGGGGTCCGGTTCTGGACTGTCCTCGGAACTATTATCGTCAGATGACTCTTGGGCAGCTTTGAGATGATTGGCCCGTCCTTTGGAAGCTGCCGACTTGTTGTGCTTTGTAGTCTGCTTTGCTCGTTGTTCTGTTGCACTTGAGGACTTCGGTTTCTTGCTGGATGATGCAGGTGGATGAGTGAAGTACTCCAATTCGTACCAGTTGTCAATACCCGGCATTAGCAATCCAACATCGGGATTCTCTTGCATGGCCTTGTTGATTGCCTCAAAGTTGACGCGACAATGGAACCAATACCGGACAATCTTGTAGTGGGAATCGATCAGCTCGGCCATCCATTCCATCGTGTCTGGTGGAGGTACTCTCTTGTGGACCAACCAGGCTTGGCCCAGGATGCTGCGCTGGGTCTTGTCGAGTGTAGACAAACACCAAATTGGTTCCTGCACTTGGTCTGGCATGATTGTGTTGTGGATTGGGATTATGTATGTGAAAACAGTGGAGCAAGGGGAAGGAGTCAAAAAATTTATTTGTGTGATGGGGTGTGCTCCCTGGAAGACCTTGCCGTCCTGGATTGACTTGCCGTCAACAGTGCCCTACCACGCAAGAATCTGGTCATCTTGGCCTTTTCGGCATCATCCACCTTGACCTTGACCCAACTGTACGAGTCGTAGTCTGCAGCATCAACCACTTCCTCAATCATCTCGCCAGCCTTGCCGCGGATGATGAAGTAACCAATGATTATGTTGGGATTGTCCTCGCCAGCAACAACCAAGCAGCCAAAGGCATACTTTCGTGCACGCTCCAAACGGTTCAAGAGACCGTCGGCCAAGTTGTTGGACATGTAGATCTTGGTCAGCTCATCGCATCTTGGAAGGACTCCTCCTCATCTTCGTCCTTTTCTTTGACTTTTCTCCTCCCTGGGCTTCTCCTTGACCTTTTTTTCTTCATTCTTTTCCTTGGGAGGTGGGAAGTACTTTTTAGCAGCTTCACAGAACACCAAGTCGCCAGCGATGGCCTTGACATTGGGCTGGTTAACAATTGTGGTGAACCAACGAGCGAGGGCTGGTACTCCTTGCGGAAAGTGGGATCAAAGGCGAGTCTGAAGCCGTTGTGCAGAATGATGATGGCCGAGATATCGGCAAGAGTGACAGGTTCACCAATAAGATAGTATTCTTGGCAAAGTGCTGCTCAAAGATCTTGAGTTTGTCTTTCACCTGTACAGTGGCATCGGTCTCGGTAGCCTTGTTGTAAGGGAGAGTGGGTCGGATGAGAGGAAAGACCCAGCGACTCAGCGTGGGTCCGATGGATACGTCCACAAACTACGTCCACAAACTGCGTCCACTGCTGGATGTGTGTTTCTTCGATTAGGTTCTTGCCGACTAGAGACGAGCCACCATTGTAGTGCGCGACTATGAAGGTAGATAATCGCCATGTCAATCGCGTAATTGTTGAGTATAGTCGCAACATGCGTCCTGTCTGACTTACGATAGTGAGCCATGACGTCCGACTCAAAAATGATAGCTCCACCAGTGCTTTCAAAGATTTGGGACTTGAGTAGCACCATACTTTGCAATCCACTCGGGGAGCTGTTGGTTGTGCCCATGGCAAAGCCATTTCCGCCATCGACCTGAAGGTCGTTGCATTTTGCCACAATAAGCACTTTGTAAAGGCGAGGGTTACCTAGTTACGTGTAAGGGTCTATAGACAACGAAAACAACCAAGAGTTACTAACACGATATTGACTTCGGATACGCTAAAGGGCGAAAATTTGACGCACTCCAACGCTCATTTGTGTGTGTGTGTGTATGTGTGTGTGTGTGTGTATGTCTGTTGGAAGAGGAGAAAAGAGTGTTGGTGTCTGAGGGGACACACAAAAAAAGGTACTAGTTATCGAGATTGTTGCCGTCCACCTTTTCACCTGTTACTCACGATGGCTCATCGCGGAGGAGTAGAGCACCGTTTATATCTTTGAATACGGTACCATGGCGCATCGTTGCTGCTGCTAGGATTGATCACAAACTACTACGCAGTGGTCTGTACTGAAGGATATCCAGGGCCGGTTTGAGCGTGATTGTTATCCACCATTTATGCAGGATTTAACTAAAGTTTATTTCCAATCCAATGACGTATGCTTCCACATGAGTAGCTGTGACTTACGTGTTAGGGCAACGAACGCCCTTGGTGCTGTGTGAAGAAAGAGAAAAAGTCCATTTCACTTTGTTCGCCAGTACCAGCACCAAGCAACTGCATCAACAAGCACCATCATCACCATCACCATTATCGCCATCACTAAGCACTGAAGTTATCTGTCATTATATACATAACCAATGACCTCCAGACTTCCACAGGCCAAGGGCGGCTTCAACTTTGACAACCATGTTCGGTGAGTTGGGAATGACTCCTTCTCTGGACGCGACAAAAGAGCGATTATTTGCTCCAAATACTGGACGCGCTTTTATGATCGAGTACCCTACTGAACAAGTCTTATCTCTACTCTATTTGTATCTAGAAACTCGCTGATGGAAGGCAAGGGTCTCGGCATCCCAAAGGCCACTAAGACGGGAACGACCATTGTTGGACTGATCTATAAAGATGGTCTGGTCCTCGGCGCTGATACCCGTGCCACGGCAGGACCCATCGTGGCAGATAAGAACTGTGAAAAGATTCATTATTTGGCCCCTAATATGTACTGCTGTGGTGCTGGAACTGCCGCTGATACCGAAATGACCACAGCTTTGATCTCGAGTCAGCTGGAGCTCCATCGTCTGAGCACTGGACGCCAAGCAAGAGTTGTCACCGCGATGACCATGCTCAAGCAGATGCTGTTCAAGTAATTATGCTTCGTTAAAAATGATTTGGATGGCATGGATTGAGACACGTTTCATTAATATTGTTCGCCACCACTTTAGGTACCAGGGACAGATTGGAGCTGCTTTGATTCTTGGAGGTGTCGATATCAATGGACCTCACCTTTACACCATCTACCCACACGGAAGCACGGACAAGCTGCCATATGTTACAATGGGATCGGGATCTCTTGCTGCTATGAGTGTCTTCGAAAGCCGATACGTTGCTAACATGGAGGTCAGTTGTCTCACGTTTTCATTTGATCTACTTCAGAAACAGCCACATCTGTTATGAGACTGACCGTGTTTTTCTTCGCACCTTGCATAGCGCGAAGACGCCATCGCATTGGTACAGGATGCAATTGAGGCTGGTATTTTCAATGATTTGGGATCTGGATCCAACGTCGATGTTGTTGTTATCAACAGTGAGAAGGTCGAAGTTCTCCGCAACTACGCCAGACCCAACGAGCGCGGTGTCAAGGAAGCAAGGTAAGCACACTATGGAATTGCTATGACTTGCACTCATGAAAGATATATAACTAAACGATTACTTTGATTTGCAGTTACAAGTACAAGCGGGGCACTACCCGTGTGCTCAAGTCTTCAATCCGTGACTTTGTCGATATCAAGGAAACTGTCCATGTTGCCACAACGGAAGAGATGGACATCTCATAAATCAGCGCGTCTAGTGGCAACTTACCAACGGGAATAGCAGCGCTGGAATCTTGCTCAACATCTGAATCGAGGCATGTCTTACACGGCTTGTTGTGAAATAAACAAACAAGAAAAACAACAAAAGTTTGCTCAATGAGTAGTTAGTTGCCTTGGGGCATTCTATCCAAGTTCTCACGCTGCCCTTTTTTTTTTTCTCAGCATCATTTGCCAGTCACATTCGTGAAAAGCTGAGAAAGAGGAGAGTGATGACAGGTTGACTTCGCACTCCTCGTCCTCAGCTTTATCATGAATGGCCTGGTTGGCATTATAATTGTCACCAACTCGAGTCGAGGCCATCACTTTGTCTACAAGTATCCGCGCGAGCCTCAAAAATCTTCTCTCGGCCATGCTACAGACATTACACCCAGTAATCGCGACTTGAAAACTTCGAAACCAATTAATCCACTTGGTGACGAATTCCAGACGACCTCTAAAGTCCTCGGTTACGACCCACAATTCCTTGCCAATCTGCTATCACCGAAACTTGCTCTATGCGACAAGCGCTTTCAGCTGACTGTAGATGAATTGACGTTCATTGGACATCCTGTGTCTCTCACTGGCCCCGAATTTCGACTGCAGCGTGAACTTCTTAAGAAAACGCGGCTCCCTAGACCACAAGTCAAACGCGGGTGGGTCGTTGGAGGAACTGCACCACCATTCATAGACGACGATGAGTCAGACTCGGATTACTTCCAGGATTCCGACAATGACGATGATATTGACTCAATCAAAGAGATCACACCCAAGGACAACCTAACTCGACGAGGATCCAAGGAGGAACCAGAAAGTACAAACGCCCCTCGGTCGTACACAGATTCAACTGGTTGGAGAGCACAGCGGTTCCGAAGTCAGACCCACTCCTCAAGCCCTAACTCTCCGTCTTCGGCTACGAACAACCTTACGGGGCAAGCGACTCAACAGCAGACGACACCCTTGCTCGCCCATCAGTCAAATTTTGCGTCATCTCTTCTCCACCACCCGGTCTCCATGCCCCAGACACCAACAGGACGGGTCCAGGGATACCACCTGGGCATCCCACCAATCCAAATCAACCATGGAACAGCCGTTCCCAGCCTTTTTCCGCATTCGGCCGCGACGCCTTCGACACACTTTCAGAACATGTCCTTTTTCCATGTCGTTTTTGTCATCAAGCCTGTGCAGCTCCAGCTCAACACTGTGGCGGATCAGGTCTACAAGAACATTGCTTGCAAACTTACAGCAGCACTGCGATACGAAGAGTTAAACAGCCACTACGTGAGTCAGGAAGCAACAAAAATTCTGGGAATTCGCGAAGAAGCAGCGCAAACAGGCAAGTCCATAATCATGTTGACGTTTGCTTCTGTTGCCCATAATGATTAACCCGCCATATTACTATCACAGCATTAACACTAGAACAATTCCACAACCAAGTATTATCAACATCATCATTGGCACGAGCGGTACGCCTGATTTACGATGGCATCTCTGTGGATAAAGTGTGCCATGTCGTACTCAACGACTCGATCGACATCTCGCTTCAAATCCCTCACCTGGCACCACTTCCTCGTGCAAATTCCCATATTCATCGACAGATCCAAAACTCCTCCAATAATGACAGCCCTTCAGCAAACACCAATGGCACCAATGGGTCACAGAATGGTCAAGGAATCTACAGTTCGGGATCATATACAAATGGCGCAAATCAGCAGGCACTGATGACGCCTATGGTGACACAGTACTGGGGCATTGGCGGAATGGGCTATATGATGGACGATTTTGAGATAGGATACGCATACGAGTACGAGAGCTTTCCTGTCCTATTTCCGTACCATACTCTGTTGCTGTTGGAGGACCCCGAGGAGATTCTAAAGGACATTCCACTGGACGCCAATCCAACTCTGGTTAAGCTTGTCCAGATTCTGGTCCCTTATCAATGGTGAACAGTCGCATCCTTAAAAGTTTAAAAACACCTTACGGACAGGTCCAATAATCACTGATCCCTAACTTTTTTTTTTTTCCAAATATGAAGTTTGGACGAACTACAATACATTTTAGATTGCTCCATGGCTCAGATATACCGACTAGCTTCACATTTGATCTACTGGCGCAAAGCAAAGCTCATTGACCAGATTCGGATCAGCAACGTCTATGTAGTAGCACCGCAAGCAGGAATTAACGAGTATGGACCTGTGACTTGTACGATCTTGCACCTGGCACTAGGCGATGTCATCTGGACTAATACATTTGTAACATCACGTAACTAGGTCTCTTGTGTTAGAATTTTCACAACACTTTCCAACACTCTCCTTACCAACTGTCCTGCATGAACTCTCAACACCCAAGGCTTACAAGGCACATATACCCGGAGCAGGCAAAGACAAGGAGGTTCAGACCCTTTACCTCGAGATGCTGACCTACCTCCTCAGAA
Organism: Podila verticillata NRRL 6337; assembly: GCA_000739165.1. Taxonomy (NCBI): domain Eukaryota; kingdom Fungi; phylum Mortierellomycota; class Mortierellomycetes; order Mortierellales; family Mortierellaceae; genus Podila; species Podila verticillata. Next base: position 972,847 of record KN042428.1, on the reverse strand, counting down.
AGGACCTGGTTGTCCAGTTGCACACTTACATCCTGATTCTGGTGCCCGAGTATATCAAGATTGGCTGCTCTGTCGAGACGTATGAACACATGATGAGCGAGGAGAACAGCGGAGCCCTGACACCAACACTAGAGTCGCCTATCAACAGCGGCCCGTTAATGCCTCATTCCAACTCAGTCTACCCAGAGAAGACTACACTGGGTGGACAAGCTGGCAGTGCAAAGTCAGCAGATTTCACGCATTCCAGGCAGCAACAACAGAACCAGCCAACATTGCCATCACAAACTTATCGGTACCACAATCGATCATCTACTGGGCCAAGTCAGACCAGTGGCATGAGTTCGAGCTTGAAATCCAACATGAGTGCACCATTCAAGTTGTCGGGAAAGCGACAGGATGCCAGTAGCATTTTGCCCAATCCTGGTCAGGCTTCTGAGGTTGAACGGGAGTGGATTACGCGGATGTGTGAGAACCAACCGCAGAGCGTGCACCGGCTATTCATGAGGTACTTGGATACTTGGATGTCAAAAGAACAAGTTTTGCTGGGCAAGGTCTTGTCTCTTTTCGGTCCTAAGACTCTTTTCTTCTCGATAGACTAATTCACTACTTTGATGGCCAGCACCATGTGGAGGAAATCTTGTTCCGGGAACAGATTGTTGCCAAGGACCTCAAGACTGTACTGACTGCCTTCCGCGAGTTTTTGATCCTGACGTGGGCATAATGAGAAGAGAGCCAGTAAAAGCACCCTGCCCAGGTTTCAGAAATCAATTGGGACTAATTTGAGATTTAGAGTTCAGTGCTTTGACTTGGGCCACTTTTGCATGCCACCCCACGAATCTGTATGCCTCATTCAACAGAGCACAGCCTTGCATTTGTTTCTTCTGTTCATTGTTTTTCCTTGCCCATGCTTGCTTACGACTTGATGGTGCGATCTTTGGAGTGTTGGGGCTTCCAGCTAGCAAGAGAGAAAAAAAAGATCAACTGACCTTTTCACCATTTTTATTTAAATCTTTCCCTTTCCCACCTTCTTTTATTTATCTTTGTTCTCCCATCCTTACATATCCACTGCAAATAACCCCCCTTCTTCCCACACCTCATCCTCCCATAACAACACTCTACAAAAAAATGATGTCTGGTCAACACCAAGGTCCCACTCTTGTCATTGTTGCTCACGGCGCCCAGACTCTCTTCGACGTCGAGGTACGGCTTGGTTGACACACCAACTGATCAGGAACTCATGATAGTGTAACCATGCTACGAGTCGACACTGACGCTCTTGCTATGTTGCAACCATGGGACTATTAGCTGATTGGCAAGCAGGACCCTTACTTCCAGTTCTCTCTGGATGTGAACAACCCAAAATCCTTCCAGAAGACATTTGTCCACAAAGATGCCGGCAAGACCCCCACCTGGAACCAAACTTTCTCTGTGCCTCTCGCTGGTGAGCCAGAGCTGTTTGTCGAAATCATGGACGAGGAGACCACCGCCGACGCCGTTATTGCCTTTGCGGCTATCCCCATCAACCAGGTCGTCCATGCCCCTGGTGGCACTATGCACGGCGTCTTTGATGTCTATACCCCTGCTGGCAAGCCTGCCGGAGAACTGAACCTCACTCTGACTGCCCACAACGTTCCTGGCCAGAACACCGCGTTTGCTGGCCAGGCCGCTGTCCCTGTGAAGGGCACTTCCCACATTTCCGAGGTCCACCAGAAGCGCATCAAGTCCATCAAGAACAAAGAGCTTGCTGCCGACGTTGGTACTGCTGCTGTTACCGGTCTCTTGGCCGTTGGTGCCGGTTTCTTGGCCAACAAGCTGATCAATGACAACAGGAAGGAGGAGGAAGCCAAGAAGGAGGCAGAGCGCCAGCGCTATGAAGAAGAGCAGCGTTTCGAGGCCGAGAAGAAGAAGCTTGAGGCTGATCGCGCCAACTTTGCTCAGCAGCAGCAGCAGCAGCAATACCACCAGAGCCAGTCAGAGCAACATGGCTTCCACACCCAGTCTGTAGGCGAGTCGGTCCATGGCTTCAGTGACCACCACGAGTCGTCGCACTATGACAAGCACGATAAGCATGGCAAGAAGGACAAGAAGAAAAAGCACCACGACGGCTCGTCCTCTGACTCGTCCTCTGGCTCGGACTCGGACTCGGACAACGAGTACAAGAAGAAGAACAAGAAGTCCTGGAACCCAGTGGGCCATTACTCGGCCGGCGACAAGGTCAAGTACCAGGGCCGCAAGTATATCTGCCTGCAGTCGCATGACTCGAACCCCACCTGGGAGCCAACCCAGGCCCACTCTCTCTGGCGCGCTGATTAAATTGGTGTAGCTGGGAGGAGTGCTGTAAATATTTGAATAAAAAAAAACGAATAAAAGCATCAATCCAAAGCAAGCAAGCGTGCTAGCAAGCAAGCAAGCGTGCTAGCAAGCAAGCAAGCACAAGGCACAAAGTGAACGCAAAAAAAAAAGCCAAAAGGCAAAAGCAAAAGCAAAAGACGCATGTTGCGACACCATGCACACACTCGCTTTGGCGAGGATGATTTCTTGCTCGACGTCACTGAAATGGCAAAAAGCTCACACAATAGCATTTTGAATTAAAAAAAAAAAAAAAAAAAAAAAGAAAGACACGAGCGTTGAGTGGTGTGTGTGACCCTTCACTTCACCAACTCGCGCCTGCTTTTTTAGTTCTCGTTTTCTTTTTCTTCCTTTTTTTCTTCTTCTCATCTCTTCATCACCTCATCACACATCACATATTATAACATGGACAAGTTCAAGGAAGTAAGTCCATCAACCCATGCATGCATCCCCATCATTCATCAACATCATCTGCGTGGTTCTGGTGATAAACAGACCATTGTTCTTGCACAGCGTTGCTCCTTTATTTTGTTGCTATTGACTCGTTCGCAGCTGCTTGCGCATGTCTTGTGAGGCGTCTATTCCGAAGAAACCACCTTCCCCTGCCTCCTCGCCTCTCCTCTCTTCTTTGTTCAGGAACAGAGACCATTGAAATGCAGGATAGAATAACGAATGGACATATCAAAGAAGGAGGAGTCAGTGTCGACTGCGGCCCATCAAACCGACTGTAATCGTCTCATCTCGTCATCATCTCGATTGGTGTTCCAGCCCAAAATACTGTTGTCGCAAAAACCTCACTATCTGCGCCAACAGCTGAACAACTTGGCAAGGGCACTGCCAGACTTCGGTTCAAGACTCTAGTGAACTTGATAACTTACACGTCCTCCTCCTCAATCGAACCGACTGTTGCTTGTAGAAACTCGCTAACCTTCGTGCCGAGGCCGACACTGCCTATGCCCGTGCCGAGACTGCTGAGCGCGACCTCAGTACCGCCAAGGCCGAGATCACTGCCAAGGAGCAGGAGGCTGTCTCCCTCAACAACCGCATCGCCAACCTTGAGGCCCAACTCGAGAAGGCTGAGACCAGCGGTGCTGAGGCCAAGGCCAAGTAAGTACCTTTCTTCTGCTCCAATGTGACGCTAATTGCAGAAGAGGGCAAAAGAAATTTTGGACTACAAGGATAAACGGGACGCAAGAAGCAAGAGTTATGAATAGGCGGCTTCAAAGCAGACACAGACAAAAACGAAAGGACGGCAATCGAAACTAAAATCAAGCAGAGTTAGCGGCAGGCCAAAAGAAAGACTGGACACTTTGACTGTTCGTGGACAACTCGCAACACCAAGTGGGAATAGAAGATGAGAGCGCAAGAGAGAGCTCTTCGAACTGGCTCTCGTCTTTTATTTTATTTTTTTTATTTTATTTTATTTTATTTTTCGTTTTGGACACATCTTCCTCCTTGACATGAACGCTGTGTTGTTGTTATTGTTTTTTGTTATTGTATCCTTCAGTGATCACCAAAAGCATTCATAACAACAGCTGGACTTCAGTAGCTAACCAGTATACTCTTGTTTTTCTACTCATAGGGTCCGTGAGCTCGACTTGAAGGTTGAGGAGCTTGAGCGTCAGAACACCAAGTTGGCCAAGGACCACGAGAACCTCGAGGCTAAGCACGAAACCCTCACCAATGAACACCTCAAGATCAAGGCCGATCTCGACGAGACCATGGCCGCTTTGGACGGTCTGTAAAAGCACTCATCGAAGCACCAACCAAATTAAACAAAAAGAAAAAAAAATAGATGCGCAACTCTGAACATCCCCTCATACCTTTTGCTCCTTGTAACTCTCGAATTCTTCCACAACTTCAATAAAGCGATGTCGGAATATGTCTTTTATTCTCTTCTGTCCCTACACTCCCGCGCGCTCGCTCACTCCTAGGTAATACTTGTGTGGAGGCGCCGTCACTGGTGCGCCTGCTAGAGCGACTCAACAGCTGTGGCCCGTTGCTGGCGCAAAATTGAAAAATCCATCACGGGCGACCGTCTTAGTTGGCTGTGACCCAGGTCACGAGAGGTGAATCCATTCGGTGGTAGGGCCTGCATGCGTCCAACAAGAAACATGGGTGCCGAAGGCAATTTCATCTCGTTCATATCGTCCTTTTCGCAGCCTAGTTTGCCTTTGACGCCCACCGCGACAACATGTTCGTTCGAGGAAGGATGGTGGGTGGAGTCGCGAATGGAGCCGTGGTCGTATTGGGCTTGGCAGGAAGAAGCCAAAGTCAATACTGACCTCCGATCTTGGTCCTCGTATGCGCACTTGTCTCTAAACCAATCCAGAGGGTAATTGTGGCCCATCAGGTACAGCTTGTAGGCTTGACTGGGACCGCATCCTGCTAAAGATCGCTGGGGACAAGGAGGCAAAGACATTGCAGTTGATGACAAAGGAGGCGGCATGGTGGACTGCGTAGAAGGTGATGAAAGGACCGATGACATCGAAAAATCGGCTCCTTGAGGATCACACTCTGACTGAGAGATAATGACTACCTCGGGGATCGTTTCCAATGCCAAAACTGGTTTACCACTGTTCACTACCACCTGCATGGTTGATGTTGACCTGAGATAGGGTTCACTGGCGTCTCGTAGAACGAGATTGAGGTGTGATTTCGACAGCTCGGGCGACTGCACCGCAGAATGCCTGGTGTTGAGCAACGGCAAAGTCGAGGGCATGATACACTCCGTCGACGACTTTGGGCTGACGGGTACCAGCTTGGATACATCCTCGAACGACAAGGTTTCTTTTTCAACATCGACATCGCTCGAGCCAAAGAATGAAAAGTGAGGCGACGATCGTACTCTGCTTCTTTCATCTTCCAATACTGACTCCGACGAAGAGTAAGATCGAGTCGTGCGTAAATCGGTACAGGGGCAGTCAACTCTCTGTCCGTCGTGAAAGTGGTACGGGAAATGTGGATTGTGACAATGTTGATAGTGGTATACGAACTCGATGGAAGAGAAGGTCACGCGGCTCAAGGGAGTGGTGGCGCCCCCGCCAGAGAATGACACAGTGGAGATCTGACTCAATGTCGCTGCTGGTTGCCGGACTGAAGACTGATTTCTCTGGAAACTGAGGATATTGCTTGGTAATCTTTGGGTGCTTGTTAAAGACTGTTGCTGATGTTGGTTCATGATTCGAGGACCCATAGAGTAAGGCTGGACGCACGGGCGGCGACGATGACGAGTGAGTAGAAATGAGCGTGAAAGGAAGCTAGGCAAAGTTGGAGGTATGGTTTGGATTGAGATACTCTCGAGGTTCGAAAGAAGAGATCTTGGCTCTGATGTGTGCCCTATCAACGCGGTGACTTGGTTGTAGGCGCGGACACAGACCTCACCATGCTCAAGAACCCTGGCCTTGGCTTCATCCGTCACTCGGAGGGCTGGCTGAAAGTACCGTACACGAAGAACTGGACCGATGATGGGCAGCAAGAGACCAAGCTAAAAATAAAAAGATAAAAAAAACAGATAACCTTGAGAACCTGACAATCACATATCTATGAAGTCGAAAGGAGGCGGATAACCTATTACCATAAGATCCAGGAATAGGTATATTTGCATTGTCTGCTGCAACTCGACCCGACTGATCCGACCGATTTTGATGTTGAGAAGAGGCTTGTATACCTTGTAGTATGTGAGATAGGTGACGATGATAGGTCCAAGGATAGAGATCAATCCTAACATAGCCGGGCCATGAAGATAGAATGTGATGTTAACAGACATGCAAAGAAAATGAAAGTGTCCGACGATAAAAACAGCACGTTCAAAGTGACAGTCTTGATGAGCATTACCCAGAAATAAAGCGACTCCGAAGACGCGCTTGACTCCAGCTAGTCCATGCAGTTTGATTTCTTCCAGGGCAGGCCTTGAGAACGAGGCTTCGGTGACATGATGCAAGGCTGTGGTATACTGAAAGTGGTTGCTGTGGCTGACACCATTCTCGTCGTCAATGCGTTCGTTGCCTTCAGGTCTGTCAGTTACGCCATTGGGCCGGTACGCGCACTGAGAGTTACCATTGTTGGGTTGACAGCTAGTACGGCGATCGCAGTGCTGAGGGTGATATTCGTACCGTCGGCGCCCGTCCAGATAGTACGCCCAAGATCTCGTTACTCGAAGAAGATTGGGGTTGCTGTGTATGGCATCGACACTCGCATCCTGGAGTGCACCAGACAGGCTCGTGAATGCGGACGAAGTAGAAAAAGTTGAACAAGTGGAGGAAGCGGAGGAAGTGGAGGAAATAGTTGACAAGGAATAAGATTCGTGTCCATCGCTGAAGTCTTCATATTTGCGGTCGCAATCCATTCCAAACGGCTTTTTTTTTCTTCTGTTCTACGTTCTTTCTTTGGCGGTTAGCAGTAAGAGAGTAGGAGCAAGTGGAAAATAGAAAAAGCAAAAAAGCATGCAGGGAGGAAAAGATATAAGAAAGCAAGAAACGGAAAGGCAATATCTTCTTTTTATTTTGTTGTGCGTTAAGTGCAACGATAAAGTGAGTGAGAAAAAGCCAAGGGTAATGACTAGTGGTATCACACCGCAAAGGCCTGTAAAAGTCATTGATGAGAATAATTTACACCTAGCCTTTGCGAAGCATACTTATAGTATGATATCAAGTGCGAGCATGTTGTAAAGCGGCCATCGACGCTACCCCATTGGTAAATCGTGTGCCTGACTATGCAACCATGCACCCGGTCTGTGTTGCTGCCATATCAATAAAGAAAGATGAAACGAGTGGGACCGATGTATAGCCACTGTCGCAATCAAGACGCTGCGCTTCGACAGACATCAGAGGGCAGTGGCATGGATCGTGCATGTGGAAATATGAAAAGCGACCAAACAATAGTGCTTGGTCCAAGCCTCTCGCAGAGATGTCCAATGTGCACGCGTGCTCGTGGATATGGAATACAAAGTTCGCCACCCACAATTGCTTATGACTGCCTATAAAACATACCAGCACTCTTTCTCTTTCTTACATTTTCTGTTCTGCTCGAGCACTAGTATATAGCCCAACCTTCACTGGCCGCCTTTTTCTATTTGTCGACACTACCTCGATAAAAACTTTCCCACAGCCCATTGTCATCTGGCAAGGTTGCCTTTCACTCCAAAGGAATAGCTACTTATTATCGGCATAACATCCCAGCATCCCGGACCACATACTCTTGTGAGTTATACACATTATGGGCCAGCCCTGTACTGATAGCCAGCTCCATAGCCAACGATCCAGTAACAATTCATCCACTCCAAGATACTATGTTTATGCTGGAGCGACATTTCCTTTCAACGGCGACGAGTCTCCCATCGACCGCAACAACTACGTCTCATTCCCAGGAAAGACAGGAAGCTGCCATTTGAAAATAGGCGACAGTGGATATGCTCCATCGCCATCACTATCTTTGCCGTCTCCTTTGTCATCGAGATTTGCCCACTCACAGGACAGAGGCTGGGTCGGAGGCGAGCATCATTCATCCCTGCGGAGCTCGCTGATTTTGGACGAGCTCCTCGACCCTTACCAGAGCAACGTTGACATTTCAGAGCTAGTCAGTGCAAACATCAAGAGAACCACATCATCGACTTCGTTGGGCGAATATCAAGGTATAATTATTCAAATGTGAAATGACAACTGAAGCTATTCCTCGATATGTCAAAACCAAGCAAAGAAAAGCAACATTCTCATTTCACTTTACCACATATGTGTCATGAAATCGACTGTCAGACTATAGGCGTGCACCGGTGCTTGCACTTCGATCAGCGTTTGGCAAGAACATACAGCACGAAACAAAATCCAGTCGCAACAGTAATGCAGAGATAGGTATTGTCTACGATTCTCTCGCCAGCACTGCCGCTTATGCACCGACAAGCACTCGGCCACTGCATCCTCGGCACCAAACAAAAGAAAGGATAGATGTCATACAGGGTCCTCGCTCTGTCTCCGCAAGACAGACCACATCGGAATCAGTGGCACTCACTCGCCCAGCTCCTCCTATCCGCCGCCGCTCATTCCGAAAGTCACCCTGCCAGCAGTCCCCGATATACTTGAATGAGAGCGCCGTGACCCAAAGTGACAACCATCTCGACCGCAGGCTCCACCAGCGTCCCCAAGGACAAAACCAACCCCCGAAAAAGATGCTAGCCCCGAGGGCAAGGCCTTCTGTTTTTGGAGCCTTTTCTTCTTTGCCCCCAAACATGGTGTCGGCACCCATGACGGTTCATGGTGACTCTGTACACAGGCATGGCGAAGATATCCTTGATCGTCGAGTCTCCGAGACAATCTGGCGTTCATCCACGTCATCGGTGGCATGCACCGGGACTATCGCGTCATGCATCAGCGATCTCAGTCAAGCGAACGAATCGGTGTCACCTGTGCCTCTGTATGTATGGACCCCAACACCAGAGTTAAGGACGTCTAGCATCATGGGCAACCATACCTTTTCATCCTCGTCCCCGTGCCTGACGACTGCGGTTGCTTCCGCCTCTGCTCCAGCTGCGTCTTTACTGCTTCGTGCCAAGAAACCTGGCCGACGCTTTTCCTTACACTGGTTCTCCAAGAAGCGCCCTCTCGATTCCTCAACACTGACTCCGTCGATTTCACCATCCCTAGGTGTTCCCGACAGAACCATAGGGCTGGGCTGTACTTGTACCGATCATGGACATTGTCGACTCCATAAGGACCTTGCAGGAATCCCAAACGTCTCAGGCGCCCCAGGCCAGGAAGACATCGTTCGTGAAAGCAAACATCGGTTCTTGCGCTTAGGGCATAAGAGGCATGACAGGGAATCCAAGGCTAGATCCAACCGCCTGTCGGTCATGTCCACGACCTCTTTGCGCACACTTGTCCGAGGATCCAATGAAGACAAGGGAAAGTCTGCTTCTGCTACTTGGGTGTCTAAGCTGAAGCTGAAGAGAGGTTCCATGAGTGATCCCTCGACCACTGCGAGCACTGTCACATCAGCTGCCGCCACGACCAGCGCGCATAGGGGCTCTCTCCTTGGAGCTATCCGGGAGAGGCGTTCAGGCCCTTTTCAAATCGACCCAAAGACTGTCACCATGTCTGCCTCGATCCTTGTTCCCGAGATCCAGAAGCCTCCGAGATGGTTGATACCCAACGTTGTCCAGCGAGCTCTCGATCGTCATGCTGGCCATGCCGATCGCTCTAGCAACTCGTTGATGTTTGAGTGGGACGGCCACTTTAATGCGCGCAGCACCCACAGTACTCCTCACAGTACCGTCGCAGCTCCAGCAGCAAGTGCGATGCCCAAGCTTGGTATCCCGAACTACACTCCAGTGATGTCTGCTTCATCACCCTGCCTCTTATCCATGCCGCCAGAGGTACCACGCCGCGCTCAAGGAACTTGCAATGTATCTGAGATCATGCCTGCTCCCATCTCAACACCAGGTCCTTCGCGAGACTGGAGATATCAGTCTATGCACGAAGAACGTGACTCATCCCGGCCGGCAACAACTTTAGTACCAAAGCAGGTGGCAACTTCATACGAGAAGAGAAAGATGAGTTTCTTTGAGCCGTTCCGAATAAAGAACCGGGACCCAAGCTACATCAGCTTCCATTTCGATATCAGTCACCTAGAGGATCAACGACTAGATCAAGGAGCTACTCGGACAAGTGAATGTCAGGACGAGAACCAGGAGTCTGAAAATCAGTGTCTAGCAACTCATGGGGACCAAACGTCCACAAAGTTGAGTGAGCACTGCGACCAAGACGCAGTCGAGGACCGGGGTGGACCAGTGGTAGAAGGAGCTCAAGATTCCCCATCGCCGCATTCATTGTTCCACATATTCCGTCGGCCAGTCTTCCTGTCCTCGATGCCCTCACTGTCGCTGCCTTCATTGTTGTTCCCTGACTTTTCATCTAGCAAACGGGACCCGGGACGGGTCACCAACCCTAGGCCGCAGGCAGCGTTGTCGTCAGTCACCTTGTCGAACCCTGTGCCAGCAAGTCGAGACCCGTTGGATACTCGAGAAAACTACGCTGCAAATCTGTCTCGGTGGCAGCCGCACCATTTCTGCCACGAGGGTCTACAGTCTACCGACCGCGATCCCGAAGGCGGTGCATCCATTGTCCAGAATGCTGCAGACAAGAACGCGTCCGTTTTTGGAGAGTTGGTGTCAAACCATCACAGTCCGGACGCGTACTCAAAAGAGTTGCCACTTCTCCCTCCTCTGCGTCAGTTCAGCCGGGGTCGGAAGGTGACCACAGACAACCGGTTCTCAGTTTCTTCAGTGTCTCTGCCAGCTATGCTGACAGCAAACTCGACGCCGTCAACGAATGCGTCCTCTCCGAGCTCCACGACTCCTCCATCCAAGTTTGGCGCACATTCTTTGAGAGGTCACAGTCATATCGAAAGCAGCAAATCAAAGTCGTGGTGGGCGAACTTGTGGAGTGGAAGTACTAGCAGCAGAAGCAATGATCTCGGTCGAGGCGAGGTGACCAAGGATCCGCATGTTCTGCAGATGAGAAGCCTGCATGATGTGGATAGAATATGAACTCTTGATAAGGTGTTTTCTTACTTGGAGGGGAGGGTTTTTTTATTTTTTTTATAATGCAACTATGATGAGTAAAAAATAAAGAAATGAGTTATACCAGACAAATGAGCAAAAGAACCTCTAAACATCAAATCTAAAAGTCGGCGCCGTTCTTGACATGTGCCCGGTCAGTGGCCTTTAAGCGGCGGTTGCGCTTGTCCGTGCCCTTGGTATGGTTCTGCTTGCCTGAGAATTTCATGCGCGATCCTGATTTAAGGTTGGCGGCCACACGGGCCTTGATGTCCTCGACAGACATGGGTCCTGTCGACTTTGTGGCCCGGCTGCGGGTGGAGCCTGCAACCGATCCAGCGACCTTGGGCTTCATATCGCGGTATGCTTTGAAACCACGGTTGTTGATGGGTCCCTCCAGCGATCCCACAGAGTCGTCCTCTTCGTCCTCGTCCTCGTCATCCGATCCTTGGTCGCTGTTGTGCTTTGAGCTGGGTCTCGACTGCTCGTCCAGCTGTGACAAGTTGGCTAGTGAAAGCTTGCCAACGGCAGGCATCTCTTCTGATGCCTGGACATCCCCCTCTTCATCTTCTTCCTCAGACTCCTCTTCAGACTCTTCCTCCTCATCCGGGTCTTCTTCTTCCTCACTCTCCTGGAAAGCATCCTCGCCCAACTCCTCAGCCAGCTTCTGCTCCTCCTCCTGGAACTCCTCAAGCTCCTGCTGCTGCTTCTTGGTGAAGCCCGAGGCGGCAACCTGAACATCGAGATCGAACTGGCGCTCGGTGTCGAGCTTGAACTTGGGGTATAATAAACTCTCGTATTGGAACCGGCGCTTGAAGAACACACGGATACACTCGACATCGCGGTTGAAGTAGTATTCGGCGTTGGGGTGGTCGATCGAGACCATTTGGGGGAAATCGATCAACACAGCCTCGCCATTGTCGCGGATCAAAATGTTGAACTCGTTGAAATCGCCGTGGATAAGACCGTAAGAGGCCAGCTTCACAATCAGGTTCATGAGGCTGGAGTAGAGTTTGCCCGGGTCGGCGACCTCGCTGATCTGTCTCAGGGGGAAGGCGTCAATCAACTCCATGACAATGCAGTGGCGGCTCTGGTCGATAGGCTCAGGAACAGGGAAGCCGTTCTCATGCAAGACCTTCATAAATGCGTACTCCTTCATTGCAGCCAGCTTGGACATGTACATCCATGACGCCGACTTGCGGTTCTTGAGGTAGTCTCTTTTCGACTTGATTGTTCTGAAACTCACACGACCCAATCTAATGTTGCAAGTCAAACGTTAAGTGGTGAGCACTCTAGTGAATTCGTTGTAGCGACTGGCAGATTCCTGGCGAACTAAGAGTGGCTGTACCTCTGAATCTTGAGAACCATTTGGCGCTCCTCCTCGTTGGCGACAATGTAAATATCAGACTCCTTTCCGACACCGATCTGGTTTCCGACCGAGTAGACACTATTGCGATGGCAGAATGTCTTCAGGGCCAAGTAATCGTATCCACCATAGGTCAAACGGTATCCGTCGTCTACAAAAGGTAAGAGAGCGATTTTGTGGGTCAGAAATCAGGTATACTGCTTCCAATTGGTACTTAGTATTATTGGTTCCATGCAAGGTGAGCGTTTACATTTGATGTGTTGGACCTTGGCAACCAAGTTACGACGAGCCAGCTCACTCAGAATCTTGTGGGATCCTCCGTGGCGAAGCTGAGCAATCTGAGTAATAAGAGATGAAGGAACAACCTCGTGGTTTTTGGAGCCCATCTCGGTCTATTTTGTGGTAAGAACGGTAGCATCACTTAGTTTCCTGTGTGGTATGTGAGGTCGCATTCATTGCTACAGCTTTTGAAGACACCCCTGGTCGAGAGAGGGGTTGGCGAGACACCTACAGCGGTCAGGACTCGAAAGTCCTCGGCGGACATATATCTCAATACTTTTGCGTCCAACTTCATGGTGCAAATATGTTATTATGTGGAATGGGGTAGTGTATGCTGAATGAATGAAATGTGCAAAGTTGATGGTCGTGTAGGGGAATGAAACTCGCTTCGCCGCAGCGAAGGTGCACAAAAAAAAAGAAAAAGAGCGTTTGATGTTTTGTTTGTGTGGCTTAGACCGGATCATGACTGCCAAACTCGGCGCTGTAGACTGAATAAGAAGGCCCTTGCGGCCTGCGCCCTGCGCACTTTTTTCTCTAGCACACCTTGGGCACACTCAACACTTACAACTTTCTACCCATGGAACCTGCATCAATGTCACCAGTACCAGCAGAAACGCCATTGCCAGAGGTCACCGCTTCAGGCAAAACCAAGAAGCGATTTGTTGGAAAGGCCAGGAAGCAGCAGCTCGCCGAGGGATCAACTGACCCCACTACCATTGAGGACTCTGCCGTCGCCATTCGTGATGGTAAATGGTGCTTCATGGTTCTTTTTTTTACGATAGTAAAGGAGCAACCAACCAATGAATACTAAGAGTCGTTGAAACTTCGTATTAGCCTCCAAGAGCGCCGGCGCCAGCAGACCACGAGTCGCAAACCAGATTCCCGACGACATCCTGCACGACGCAAAGTTGAACCTGGCCATCGAACAGCTTCCGGCCAACTACAGTTTTGAAATCCACAAGACTGTGTGGAGTGTGCGAAAAGCTGAGGCCAAGAAAGGTAACGAGAAAGTTAGGCCATGGAATTTAGCTTGAACATTGAAACCTCCTTCCTTCATCTAACGGACTACTCTGACTGTTGTTTCAACCTATTAGTTGCTCTTCAGTTCCCAGAAGGACTTTTAATCTTTGCTTGTACAATCTCGGATATCCTGGAAAAGTTTTGTGGAGTTGAGACACTTGTCATGGGAGATGTTACCTACGGAGCATGCTGCATTGATGATTTCACGGCGGTGGCCCTCGGATGTGACTTTATGGTTCACTACGGTCACAGTTGTCTTGGTAAGGAAACACGGGACTAAGTGTAGGAATCCCCGCCTTGTCAACTCACTTTTACTAACCCCGACTCATTGTGGTACATAGTGCCGGTGGATATAACTACAATCAAGACACTGTATGTCTTTGTTGACATTGGTATCGATGTTCAGCATTTTATCGCCACTGTCAGGAAGAACTTTGAAAAAGGCTCAAAGCTTGTGCTTGTGGGCGTTATTCAGTTTGTACAGGCGATTCAGGCGGCCCGTCGGGAGCTCGAGATCGATTACATCTTGAACGTCCCACAGGCAAAACCTTTGTCCCCTGCTGAGATTCTTGGCTGCACATCACCACAGCTGCCCAAGGACGAGGATGCACTGATATTTGTGGGCGACGGCCGTTTCCATCTCGAATCGATTATGATCCATAACCCAGATTTGGCAGCATTCAGATATGACCCATACGACAAGAAGTTCACGAGGGAGAGATATGATCACCAGGACATGCATTCGCTGAGGAAACACGCAATTGAGACGGCAAAGAAGGCCAAGCGGTTTGGCCTTATCTTGGGAACTCTGGGTCGACAGGGCAGCACGTCTATCCTTGAAGTAAGCAATTTTTTTTCCGCCGCTTTCTTTTGTATCCTTGGTGTGTTAAGCAAAATGGTCAAAAATATCTCACGATTTTTCTCTCTTACTCTCAACAGCACATGGAACTGAAGCTGAAGGAACGTGGATGCGACTATACCATTATCCTGCTGTCCGAGATTTTCCCCGGAAAGTTGGCTATGTTTGAAGACATGGATGCGTTTATCCAGATTGCGTGCCCGCGTCTTTCGATTGACTGGGGCTACGCCTTCTCAAAGCCATTGCTAACCCCATATGAGGCGTCGGTAGTGTTCGAGTCTGTAGCATGGCAGGAGGTGTACCCTATGGATTTTTACTCGAATGACTCTCTGGGACCATGGACTGTCAATCATGGACGGAATATCCGCAAGAAGACCGGCAACACGATAGGAGGACTCAAAGGACTCAGATCTAAGAGCAAACCACAGGACCAAACCGTACCAAACGAATAAATCACGTGCAATATTTTTTCAAGCTCAAATTGTCGTGGCGCGTTGCCATGCTCTTTGCTCTCTCCCTTGGCACCCTCTCTCATCCATTCTTCACCATCCTCCTCTTTTTCCTCTTTATAAGCCATGTCACAAAAAGGCGCATATAGCGCTATTGAAATCGATGATGACGAGGTACTTCTCCGCCAAAGCTCAGCACAATTAAAGTCTATTTTTCTCAGGACCAGATGTGCCAAGAGCCGCAAGGAACAATTCGACCTATGAAATGGAAGCAAGGTGGAGAAAAAGCAATATCAGAAGAGGGCCTGTCCAGGACGTCCCCTCTCCGCCTTTGTGTGGTGGAAAGACTCGCCAACTCGTCATGAGGATATGAATCAAGCAGGACTGCCGAGGAGAGACGGTCGAGTTGACAAAGAAACGACACTCAAGAACCTCTATCTCTTGCCAAGAATCGCATACTGGTGTTTATGCGCACACTGACCCTGTGTCTCTTCCCACGGTTGTTCTTTTTCTTAGCTCCAGTTCCAGAGTAAGGCCGGACACCATTTATTGGAGTATTAGCGAAATCCAGCAGGAAAAACACAGCACCTGGATATCAACAATGGCAGGATAGAACTCTGGACAAAATGGACACCAGGGAGTACTCCCGCCGCTAGAATTGTCATGAGCCAAGAGCACTACTCGAACCAAAACACTTATGATTTGTACTCTATAACGCGAATCGCAACAGGCTTCGCCTCGTCCTCCAACTCGCCCAGTGCCTCGGGCAATATCTCCTCGTCTTCCAGTACACCACAGCCAAGACCGACCGGTAAGAATGAAGATAGACGGATGGTAGTCATCACTCTGAAATCATGTTGCTGCTGCTGATACAAACTTTAATGATGTCGGGGGGTTGTTGTTTTTTGGATTAGGATTCGGTGTGGCAGGCACATTTGATCCTCACAGGAGCATCCAGGACCAAACACTAGCCAAACCCATTTGGTCCGTGGAATACTATTCAAAGTTCTTTGATGTTGACACAGCACAGGTATGAGACGAGAACTACTCAAGTGTTTGGCGGACGAAATTTTCAAAAGCAAGAAATGGGTTGCTGACTTGTTGCACAATAGGTCATGGAACGTTGCTTGGCCAGTGTTATTCCCAAGGAGAACTTTCTGGACATCATGAGTGGCTCGCCTGATTTATACGGTACCTTTGAAGATTAAAAGAAGATATGAGTAGTCACTCTTGAATAGTTTCTAGTCATTGACCTTTTGTTCTGTTTTACTTTCTAGGTCCCTTCTGGATTGCCACAACAGTGGTCTTTGTCTTGTTTGTGACCTCCTCAATCGTCGAGTCCATCAACGCCTATATTGACTCCGTGCCATACTCGTACGATATTGGCCAGCTGACCTTCGCCTTTGGCACCATCTACACCTACGCCTTCCTCGTCCCCGCCGGCATCTGGGGCGCAACCAAGTACTTTGGTTGCCAGCCCGACCTCCTCGAGATGCTCGCCCTCTACGGCTACGGCCTCTTTATCTGGATCCCTGTTGCTGTTCTTACCATCTTGCCCTCGGACTGGCTCCGTTGGGGCTTGGTCGTGGTGGGAGGCGGCGCCTCGGGCTTGTTCCTTGTCCGGAATATGTACCCGGTCCTGGCCCGCGCCGAAGCTCAAACGTCCAAGATTATCCTGATCTTGGTCATTGTCCTGCACGCCGTGCTGTCGCTGACGCTTAAGTACAAATTCTTTGCCTACAGCGCCGTCATTGGCCAGCCAGCCACACCCACTCAACCCGAAAATCCTTCGTCTTAAAGACTTGGGTTTGAGATGAAGATAGTTTTTTTTTTTTACCCAACTATGCCGTTATATAAAAAAAAACGGCATCATATCCTTGAGTTGCGATTTTTATTGATGAAGATGAAATGTACATGTTTTTTGATTTGATATTCTGTGTTTTTACAATGCTCAGTCCGTCCACCTTTTAGGCAGGGACCGTGGACGAGACTGGCTCTTGCTCTTGTCCTTCGAGTAGCGGTGACAACAACACCTCGCCGGACCTGTCTGCTTCGCTCGCAATCATGTCTTCCTCCTGTGTGTGTGTCCGCTCAACCAACACGGGCTCACGTGCTCGGGACAGACTTGGCGCTTGTCCACGCTCCATGGCCAGCCTGGTCATCATCATATCGTGCTCGTTCTCAGCCCAGATACGACACCTTTTCTGACCTTGGAGCAACCGCTTCGACTGCTGCGCTGTCGCCAGGATCTTGATCCGAGTCATGGTCGAGAATGAGAGCTGACTACAGCATTCCACATTCACTTGCTCGAGTCGTGAATGCACCGTCCAGGCAAGATCACGCGGGCTTGGCTCAGTGGTGTCCATGTCTCCTGTGGACAAAGATCCGTTGTCCTGAGATGTTGTTGCAATTGAAGGCGTTTCGACCAGAGCCGGATCATCGATGAATGTGGATGAGGTAGTGGCAAGATCGGCCGGAGTGCTATTGGGATCTGTCGAAGGCGATGATGGAGCAATAGAGATGGTGGCCACGGACGTTGGTGTTGTGTCTTGTGCTTCTGGGAGTGGTGAGGAAGCCGATGTAGTAAACTCGTCATCCTGCCGAGATGGAATCGGAAGCGGTGGCAGCAAAGGGCCAGCCTCCTTAGAATGGCTCGAGGTGCTAAAGATGGCCTCAAGCGGTTGCAGGCATGACGACGAGGACGAGGACGATGAGGACGATGAGGATGATGAGGATGATGACGATGAGGATGATGACGATGAGGATGATGACGATGAGGATGATGACGATGACGAAGATGCACAAGACTCGTAGGATGATGAGTAAACTGAAAAATGTGAAACCGACGACACAATATCTGATCCAGAGTAGCTGCAGCCCTTCTCGGCATACTCGACATGGACTTCCTTGCCCTTGGGCTGCTTCGGCTGCTCCTGCATGATCTCATTATCCTCTTCTTCTTCTTCTTCATGACCATGTTCCTCGAAATCCATGTCAACATCATCATCTTCCAACTCTTCATCGTCACTTTCTCGGTCGCGGAATGAGCTCGAGTTACGGTGGTAACGCTTCAAGTCCAGGCACATATCGAGGTCCACCTCATCCACCTCATCAAGGTCCAGGTTCATGATAGTTTGGAGGTCCATGGCGTTCAAAGGACGATGGTGGAACAGGCCCATCTGAGACTGCTTCTTGGCTCCGTTCGATGTAAAATTGGTCGTGACATATCGAGTGTCCATGTCCATGTTCGAATCTGACATATCCTGATCCTCATCCGCAAGGTCACTTTCATCGTCCATGCCTTTGCTGTCCGCGCCTCGCTTTCGCAAGATTTCGATGCGTTCCTCGTCCTCCACCACACTGTCATTGAGTCGATCTTCGAAGACTTCGTCCTCTGCACCAACCTCATCGTTCAGCTCCTCCATATGGTGAAGCTCGGTGACAGGATGTTGAGGAGTCACCAAAGATGGAGGGTTGGTCGCGGTTGTAATAGCGGTTGTGGCCTGCCCTGGAGTCTGGAGGTCCGATGCCGAAAGCGTCATGGTTGCCTGTGGCGTAAAGATGGTGGCTGAAGTCTCGGATATCGACAGGCTGTTGGATGAGTCTATGATTGGTTCACCGAGGCACTTACAAATGACCTCACCGGTGCTCTCGCCAATATCGGTGTAGCTCACATTCAGGTATCGAAGCATTTCACACTCCTCCAAAACCTTCTCAATAGCCTTGGCAGAGAATTGCCAGTGGTTCACATCCAAGAGCTCGACATTCCGGCAATTGGTAGCAATTTGCTCCAGGATCTCGTTGGCCAGGTCTCCGTGCACGTCATGACACCCCAAGGTGAGCACACGCAGGTTGACAGCGCATGGTCGGCTAAGCATTGCGGCAACATCCTTAGCTTCTGATTCTAGAATATCCAAGCGGAAGCAATCCAGACCTGATCCATGCTCTCCAATCGCGAGACACGTATCTTGGTTCAGTGTATCTTCCATACCAAGAAGAATCAGGGCCTTGAGGACACCCTTGGCTGCGACTGGGCTCGACATACCCTTGAGGATTCGCATAAGGCAATCGGTCTCGATATCAGAGTTGGAGAAATCCAAATGCTCTAGTGTCAGTTTGCAGGACTCTGTCAGTTTTACAACCTCGTCGCGTAGCAAGTGCGTGCCGCCAGGCGCCGAAAACTTGACCAGCTTTTGACAGCTCTTGCCCAGACCCGTCAGATTGCAGTTCTGAAAATCGTGCGACTTGAGGACTAGAGTCTGGAGGGTCGACCCATGGAATCGCGCAAGCACCTCGATTGTCTCCACAAGTGCATGTCCCTGGCTGATTTCGCGATTGTTATCAACATGCAAGAGTTTGAGGCCCTGTTGCGCCTCCACAAGGGTGGCCAGGGCACGGTCCGTGACAGAGTAGGCATGTTGGAACTGCTGCCAATGGGTCGCCACCTTGAGGGACTGGATTCTCTGGCAAGTCTTGGACAGGGATACGATCAACACATCCGACACAATGGCATAGCGCAGGTCAACATAGACAAGACTGACTGTCTGGCTCATAGTCAGGGGCCAGGCGCCCAGGAAGAGACGCGATGACGATGAGCTGACCGAGGAGGACGTGTTGGCGCGTGAGTGGTAAGAGTTGGTATGCGCAAGAGTTGGATAAGCGTGACTCGACTGCGATTCGCTCAGAGGAGGTATCGTTGTCGATCCAGGGGCCACAGCTGACAAGGGGGCGGGAAGACCTGTCATTGCTGATGTCTCCAACGTGGACGCAGTCATCTCGACCATGTATTCTTCTTCTTCTGGATCCAAGCCCCCGTCAGAGTCATGGCCATCGGATAGCTCCTCCACCATGACACTCGCTACATATGTCCCCTGTGAAGTTGAAGAATGCTGCACCGACGTTGAAGACAGTGAGATGGGCGAAGGTACTCCTTGGAATACATCCAGTTCATGGCTTGTAGTGGCTGGGGCGTTGAGAACCTGAAGAAAAGAAGCTTGTGCGTGGCTCTCAACGGCACTACTTGAAGCAATGTGTTGTTCCGATGACGCGTCGAAAACAGCGAGCGGTTGAGGATCGACTGCAACGTTCACTGATGATGCCGCGGCTATCGAAGGGCCTATAGGATGGGCCAGAGGCATGGCTGTCGCGATAGGTTGGACTGGAAGCAAAGGTGGTGTTGTGAGCAGACTAGCGTCTGGTGCGGAATAATCCAGGTCGTCGCTACCTGACTCTTGAGTAAACGCGACCCACTCCATTTCGGTGCCGACAGTACCAACATTGGAAGCTACGGACTGCGTTGTGTAGCCGGTGTCTGGATTTGAAGCCGACTCGGTGATACTAGCCCCATCTCCAGCAAGATTCATAGCCGATATAGTCGTGACAGCACCGTCCTCGTTAAAGATCGCTCCCGCGGTGTGATTCATATGTGCAAAGAGACATCGAGGAAGTCTGGGCGCATGACAATGTATAAAATCGGTGAGGTAAGGCCGGTTGGCGAGCAAGTGTCGGATGAGATAGTCTTTGGGTGCCTCATTTCTCGTCCAACGGAATCCTGTCAGTGTCTGGATATCAACCTCGGGAAAGTCAAATGTATCATGCACCCATTTGAGATTGACACTGCGCGCAAATGAGGCGTAAGGGAATGCTGTTCGGGAAGGGTCCATGCATCCCTGGAAGAGTGTCCGTAGGAGTAACATGGACCCATGTTTGTCAGTGACCCGGCCCTCTGTATCAAACTGGTAAGTGAACAGAAACGTCCATGGGTGGCGGTATAGCTCCTGGAGGGCCGGTCGGGTCCAGGCCCGGTTGGTCAATGCACAGTTGAGCAAGTCCTGCGGGCACTGAGCGAGATGCATGAACACTTGGATGACGATATCGATGGGCAACAGGTGGTCATTGCAGCCATGGAGATAGCAGTCGATCTTGGAAGAAGACGCCATGGTTGTAGAGCCTTTGTGGGATCGAGAAGAAGCCCAATAACGAGGGAAGGATGAGTTATTCTGAACGTTTGTGTAGACTCGCTATTGCTGGCTTGCTTTATGACAGTCTCTGCTTCCTCACCTTTGGCGAGACAAGACTCACTTTCTCGCAGTTCTGGTTTTGCTGCTTTCTTTCGAGTCGCACGCCCCCCTTTTTCGCTCAGTCTTCGTCTTCTTTTTCTGCTTCGTGTTGGATGTCCTTCCTTTGCTCTCTTTGGGCCGTTTGGATTTTGCTTCCTTCGGGGGGTGAGATCAAGGGCAAACAGGACTTGGGCAAGGATGGAATAGGATGGCTCTGGCACAATCTACTGGAGCGTGGCATGAAGTCGAAGGGGTAGAGGAAGGCACAACAAAAGTGTAAGTCCAGGTTCATCAGAGAGCTGTCACACGAGTCTGTTCTCCACAGCAGGATTGAGCACGGCAGCTGTGTCCCTCCAATGGATCAGAGTGCAGAGGGTAGAGGGCGGAGGGTAGAGGGTAGAGGGCAGAGGGTAGAGGGCAGAGGAGAGAGGAACAGAGGCACAGAGAGAGGGATGACAATGATAGCAAGACAATAAGACAATATTATGCGAACAAGAGTGGAAATGAGTGATGGATGGCAAGCGCCATTTCTTTGTGTGTTTATCTGTGAGTGGTGCGTGTGCGTGTGCGCCAAACCATAAAAATAGCAGGACAGGAAAGGTAGGAGAAAAGACCACCAAATGGGGCTATTTTGCGGGTTGGTCAGCTGGCTCACTCCCCAGCTCAACCCAACGTTCATTAGTTCTGCAAGTGGTGTGAACACAGAAGTGAACACTCTGCTGTCCCCACGGTCAGGGTGACGGGGTGGCAGAGTGGGTCGGTGCGGGTAAGACGAGGTGTGATATATCGGCAACATGGTGCATGTCCAAACAAAGCACACTCGTCAGGTGCTGCTTTCACCTTGTAATTCACTGGTGTGCCGTTCTTGTTCTCGCTCAGTCCACTTTGGTGATCACTCAATACTGGCGTTCGGTCAATAACGACAATAAACCCCGACAGCCAAGCGTTGCTGTTGCTGTTGCTGTTGCTGTTGCTGTTGCTGTTGCTGTTGCTGTTGCTGTTGCTGCTGTGTTGCGTGTGACAAAGGGGAGGAGAGAACGAGGTGGACAGACAAGTGGCAGAACGAAAAAGGGTGGACAACAAAGAACAAGTTTAAAGGGGAACAGAGGAAACACACAATGAAAGGAGGACAAGCTGAGGTGATGGGTAGAAAAAAACACGACGGGAGCGAGTCAATGAACCACTGCGCTTCAGTTTTTGTTCTTCTTCTGGTTTGGACACGGATATTATTTCTCACCAAAGGAAGCGGGTGGCCAGGCGTGTGATGTAAGAGTGTCGACAGGTCCACTTCCAGTTATGTGCTGCGGACGTGGGTGGGCCGGAGGGACGGGGGTTGAGTGAGTAAGGGTGGGAAGGAAGACTGGGGGACGGAAAGATGGAGGATGGAAGGTGTGTGTGGGCTTGAGGTCAAGAAGACAGCATGGAGGCCACACGTTGGCCGGGATTGGGACAGGGACAGGGTCGGGGTCGGGGAGGTTGTTGTAGTGGGTCCAGGGCTGGTTAACTTGGAGGAAGGGAGAGAAGGGAAGCAAAAAGGAAGCGACGAGGCAGACTCGATGTTGGATGCTAGATGTTGTTGGATGTTGATGGGTGGGTGGTGGATAGTGAGGTATTTGTTGCTGCTGTTTTGTGTGGGAATGGGAGAGAGAGAGAGGAACAAAGAGAACAAAAAGACACAAAAAAGGGACGACCAAAAAAAAGGAGCTCAGTTGTCCGGACCAACAACTCGCAATGCGTCAAATCACACAGTGGACAGTGGGTGAGACACTCGACCTTCAAACCTCCGTCCCACCTCTCGTTCTTTGCTCGATGGTCGGCTCGCGTGCTGGCGGGAGAAAATGTTAGTGGGTGCTCGTATCTGGGAATGATGTGCAAGCATACCATGGAGAAGCATTGAGGGTTGAAGAAGAAAAAAAAAAGGTTGGGTTGAAGCACCTCACGCGAGCACATGCGCTGTGTGTGACTATCAAATTGCGTTTGGTGGCGATGTGCGCTTCTTGCTTCCTTTGTCCCCGAGACTGTGCTGGAACTTGTTGAAATCATGACTTTGTTCTATTTCCCGCCTGCCTCCCTTTCGCAAGAACGCATAGCCTTGGACTTTTGCCTGTCTTGTTGTTCACTGGAGCCCATCCTCTCGCGCCGACGCGGATGGTGGATTCTGGCCAAGAAAACTGGTTCCTGGCACATTTTTGGTGGGCTTGCCTGGGTCCACGAAATCAAGGACGGTAATAGCGGTTCCGATACTCCAATCGAAGATGGTACCAGTCAACCAGACCAAGTACACCGTAGTCGTCTTTGTCGCCGTTTGCAGTGTGTCGCATGTCGGCTCTGTTGAAGGACGTGATATTGTCTCGAGCTTTGAGACTTCCTGAAATACGCCACCTAGGAGAAGAGTACGTGGGACCAAGTGGTCACCTGGGGTGCAGACCCACTTGTACAGGATGATTCTGCAAGAGGACTATGACAGCGACCTTGGATACGATATGAAAGTCGACAGGGAAGATGAAAATGAATGAAAGCAAGAAGACACTTTGAAACACCATGCGAACATAATAGATATAAGAACGATTGATTATTTATTTGGGGGGCTGCGATCTGCGAGTTGTGCTTTTTGTTGTTGTTTTTGGTGCAAAGAGAAAGATAAATACAAGTGGCGGTTGAAAAGAAGACTATGGAAAATAAAGAAAAGGTACGAGGCGAAGAAAAAAAAAAAATGTTTATGAAGAGATCCCATGGTCGTCGAGAGAATGTCCTGGACAGCTGGCTTGGGATCGTGTTCGGGATGCCGGAGAAAGGAAATCGAATGAGTGTGATAGAATTAAAAAGGGAAGGAAATTCGGCAGACCCAAATGTGATGCGTTCGTGCTTTTTCTTTAAGCGGGTTCAGTCAGTTTGAGCGTGCTTTGCTTCTTCTGCAGCGCGGCATGCTAAGCACTATAGAACACATTGGCAACAACATTGTTCAGCGACCCAGATACAATGAGATGATGACAAAAAGTGGTGTGTGCGTGTATTTACAAAGGTGCGAATAAAAGGGAAAAAGGAAGAAATAGTGGCGAAAAAGAACGATACCAAGCTCCACCCTACCCATCTCACTCCCCACTTCATCCAACATTCAACAAGATACAAAGGGCGAGAGTCATGTTTTGATGGTCGATAATCGTCCCTTGAGTGTTGGTCGAAAGAGTAGGGAATAAAAATGCAGGTGGAGCAGTAGAAACGATGTTGAAGATAGAATATTGTGTATGGAGGATTGACGGTGCTAAATGAGAATATCCTGTTGCTATTTGCTGCCTTGCCCTTGAGTTGCCATATCCAGACTTGAGTAACTATCCTAGTGTCCCTAATGTTGCTTGCTTGTGTTGTCCCGTCCTATGATGTTCCGGTAATTGGTGTGTGTGTATGCAAGTGTGACTGATGCTGTCGTTTCTTTTTTTTTTCTTCGTTCTCGGTGTTGTCGTCCTCAGTGGATGATGGACTGAAAAATGGCGATAGTTCATGCTTGGAGAGACGAAAGCCGATATGATCATCGAAAAGGTTGTGTCCGTCGCCGTCGAAAAAGAGTAAAAGGGTCAAAGAAAAAAATGAGAGGTACACCATCCATCTTTACACCTCTTAAGTGATTGGGGCTTTTTTTTTCTTCTTTTCACCTCTTCTTTCTTGTTCGTCAGACACTCTCATTCCAACAAGCAATCATTCTCAACAATATGGGACATGCATAAACTTCACTCATTCAACACACCCTCAGGAGCAAGGGTAAAAATGGCGCAAGAGAGAAAACAGAAAGAGAACAGGGCAAACATCATCAAAATCACATATGGCTCACTTGATACACATCCTGCTCGGTAGCCTGGCAAGCAAGCGTTCTTGGACAGGTGGCGCTTGAAGGCATCAGACCGGGCACACTTTGCACCGCAGGTCATGCACAGGTAGGACTTGGACGAGGTGTGACGGCTCTTCACATGGCGCTCAAGATCATGGCGGCGAGCAAAAGACCACGAGCATGTGCCTTTGGGGCCGACTTCGGTGCAGGCAAAGGGCTTCAGTCCCTCGTGGATGGCGCGGTGCGAGCGCAGGTTGAATGGCCGAGAGAAGGTCTTGTCGCAGACATTGCACTTGTATCGAGCGCGGCCATTGGGGTCATCCTCAGAGACAATGCGGGCGGATTCCTCTGAGGTGACGCGGCGGCGACGGATTCGGGGAGCAGGCTGGAATCCAGGCTTGGTAGGACTCTGGGTGACCTTGCGCGGCGCGACACGGTGGTCAGGGACATGCACATCCTGCCCAAGGATCTTGGCCGTGGAGAATGAGTCTGGGTAGAAGGACAAATTGGGAGAGTCCGAAACAGGAGGCAGAAGGTCATCCAGTTTGGTCTCATGAGGCGACTGCTTCAGGTCCAGGATAAGGGGAGAGTTGAGCTCGCCGGGGGCTGGGTACATGAGAAGCTGCTCCAGGGTCGTGGTATCCGAAGGCTTGGTCAAGGGCTTGACATCTGGGAAGAGTTGAAAGTCTTGCTGTCCAAGAGCAAAACTGTGCTCGAAACTATCCAGGGGCGAGCTCACACCCAGAGATTCCTCGTAAGGCGACTCAAAGATGGTTGAGGGGCTGCACGAGAAGTCGTCATAGCCAAGGCCGTCGAAACCATAGGGCGAATGGGTGCTGTCCAGAGCAGGGGTACAGAGACTCATAGCAGGTGAGTACTCTTCAGGGGTGCTCTCGGCCATGGTCGAGACTGTTTCGCCGTGAGTCATGTAGAAGGCGTTCAAGTTCACGGAGTTCCAGTCATTCTTGCTGTCGTAGACGGGATCAGTTTCGAAATCGAAGATGCTATCCATTGGAAACATGTTGGAGTTAACGACGTTGGTGGCCGTTGTGGAATAGGTGCTGTTGTTGGGGTTGTTGCTGTTGGTGTTGGTGTTGCTGTTGCTGTTGCTGTTGGTGTGTTTGTTCCCGTAGTGGGCGTAGGTGTAGTGGGCCTTGATGTTGTTGCTACTATTGCCAATGCTGGAGGTGACGAGACCAGTGGTGATAGTGTTGTTGGTGATCTTGGCAGAGATGCCGTTGCGGCCAAAGATGCTGTTCTTGAGGAAGTGCTCTTGAGGGGCGTCCAAGGCGGCAGCGACAAACGGGTTGTGGGCAGAGTCCTCAAAGTCGTTCCAGTTGACGGAAGGGTAGTCCACGGCGGTTTGCTCTGCGAGGCGAGGTGATGAGTGAGAGTCCATTGCTTTTTTTTTTTCTTTGTGAGGGTTGACTGGAAAGAGATACGATAAAACGATGTTAGGGTTGAGTTGCCAAGTCTTCAGATGAAGAAAAAGAGAAAGCGCAGTAGATATGTGGATGGATGGATGGATGGATAGATGGGTGGGTAGGGTGCTTACTTTTTTTTTGGTGGATAGTCGATTTTTATCTTTTTTTTTTTGTTCTTTTTGTTTTCGTTAAGTGATTATGTGCTTGTGTATGAAGTAGAAAAGCCGAGGTATAGACAAAGAGAAGAAGAATCAAAATAAGAGATTGAGGCGACTGGGGGGATCAAACTGGTCAACAGCAACCAGAAGAAATCAAGAGGAAGAAGAAGAAAAAAAAGGCGAATGAGAGGTCTCAAAGCAACACGACGCACACCAGCAACACACTGGTGGGATCAAACAATCAAGCGAGAGGCGACAGTTGGGGACAACAGAGCACTACACGCTACACGCTACACACTGAAGACAGGGCAAGCGACAGTCTTTGGTGGATGTATGTAATGGGTGGATTGAAGAATAGGTGGTTGGTTGATTGTGTTGACGTTTTGGATGGAGGATGGTTGAGAGAGAATGACTGATCTCAAGGTGAGCAAATGGGGAAGGAGGGAGTAGGGATGGAGGGGATGGAATGGGATGGATGGATGGATGGAGGATGGAAGTAAGAGGAAAGAAAGGGAAGAAAGAGAGAAAGAGAGAAAAATCATGAGAGGGAAATATTCGCCTCTTAAATAGTCATACATGTACGAGGGCGTTCTTGGCAAAGCAACGAAAAAAGAACGCCCGGACAAAAAAATAACTCTCTCCTCTCAGAAACTGCCATCATTGGGGATCATGACCTACTCCCATTGGCACGAACAATCAGTCTCTTTCTCTGTCCCCTTCACTCTTTCTTCTCCACTCTTCAGGCCACAATGGCTGTCAAAGTGTGCGTCCAGGACAAGGGTCCAACCAAAACAGCAGTCGAGTGAGGAAAGTGAACCAAAAACCCAATTGCAACTTGGCGGAGAGACAAAATCAAAAAAAAAATCCGGCCTTAAAGTCTGCGCATTTGACAAAAAAGGGTCACTCACTTGATGCATGCTGTGAGCAAAATGGCGCCCAAGAGTAGACTTCTGTTGCCATGACCAACTCTTTGACAAGACTCATCCACCAAAGGACTGCCCAACATCAGTCATTGAACTGAAACCGATGGATGATCGGATCGTCAGACTTGCAACCACAACGCCCCGCCACGACGATCTGGAGAAGAAGTGACCCGACGCAGAGTGGAGAATACGCCGATGCGGTCCCGGAGCACCGACTCTTATACCTGACAAATCAATAACAGTTATCTGCTCTGCCACCTTGTCTCTGCACTTGTTTGTTCCCACTTTTGTGCACTGCCCAAAACCAAAAGCTGAGCACATAAATCGTTAATTCCGCTGCAGTTGCGAACGGAGAACTCTCTGTCCAATGAGCTCACGCCATTCTGTTGTTCTTTTGTGAGCACTTGTTTTTTGGCAAAAAAAAAAAAAAAAAAAAAAAGCGTCCCACTGTCATTACTGTCTACTGACTAAACAAGCTCGAAATACCGTTTGGTCTCCCAGGTGGTGACCGCCGTCTCCCACAGACGACACTCGTTCAATCGGGTTGCACCATAGTGGTCCACAAAAGCATCGCCCAGCACCTGGCGTGCAATCGACCCAGGCGCTAGCATCGCCTGCGCTGCATCCTTGAGTGACCTGGGCAACCGCTCCTTGATGTGGACTTTCCCCTGGGCGATATCCACCTCCTCAGTGGTGGGTGCAACAGGCATGGGCAGCTTGTTCTTGATCCCGTAGAGCCCCGTAGCCAGACATGCCGCAATAGCCAGGTGTGGGTTGATGTCTGCTCCGCCGACACGCATCTCCAGTCGAGTGCCCTTGGGATCGCACTGAGGCGGCCCAATCACGCGGATTGCTGACAGTCGAGACTCGATTCCCCACGACACCGTGACGGGAGCCCAGTAGTTCTCTACGAGACGTTTGTACGAGTTGATATTTGGGGCCAAAATCGCCATGATACTGGGCAATCCTGCCAACAGCCCTGCAGTGAACCACTTCATGATCTGGCTCATCGTATCCACGCCCTTGACAGATGTTTCCCATTCGGCGTTTTCTGTCGTCGAATGCTCTCCTGGCTGAGCTGCAAACAGGTTTGCCTTTGTGGCAAGGTCGCGGATTGAGAAATGAATGTGGCCCGAGCACCCCGGTTGATCACCGTATGGTTTAGCCATGAAGGTCGGCATGATCCCCTGTTTGATTCCCAGCTGCTTCACGGAGAGTTTGAACAAGTTCGCCATGTCTGCCATCCGGGTGGCATTATCGTACGATAACGCAGCTTCGTAGACGCCTGGTCCTGTCTCCGTGTGAAAACTTTCAATGTTGACACCAAACTCCTTGCACTGGTCAAAAATATCGTAAAAGTAGTCCTGGTGCAAAGTTGGTCGCAAGAGTGAGTATCCAAACATGCCAGGCGTCAGGGGTTGTGGGGCCGTGTGTCCTTTGGCTGCTAATGTATCCGGTGTCTCTACGTTGTCATGAAGGTCACCCAAAAAAAAAGGAATATGAACATTTGCAATAATTGACGCCGTCGAAGCACATCTGTCTTTTGTTATTATCTAGTTACCTCGAAAGTTAAAGAACTCAAACTCGACCCCACACATGGCTTCCCATCCAAGGGACGCCAGGCTGTCAGTCACCCGCTTCAGCACGCCTCTTGGGCAGACAGAGAGTGGCGTCCGTGTGCTGGGGTCATAAAACGACAAGAGAAAGAAAGGAATATCGCTCTCCCAAGGAATCCTCCGAAATGTGGTCAAGTCTGGTATCGCAATAATATCTCTGTATCCTGTAGCGATCAGCGAAGGTAGAACGAATGAAATACGGTCCGTCGTGCATGTTAGTGATGGCGATACCGACATATGGACGTCCACCATCTGGTTGGCATACCATTCACGGCATTTGATATACTGAGCTCTTCAGCGTATGTTTTGTCGTGCATATCCCATCCAAAAATCACTGAACAAAAGCCGAAGCCGGACTCAAGGATGGAGAGAAATTTGGACTTGGCCATGACCTTGCCACGCAAGATTCCATCCAGGTCCACGCCCGCCACTTTGACCCGGAGATCGTTCTCGAGCAAGGCTGTGAACTGCTCTACTTTGTTGGTAAAAGTTGAGCCAGATGTTGTAATATCTGGTGACGAAACTGGTGAGCTGTCAGATTCCGAGGATGAGGCCGATGGTGCCGGCGAGTTGTTTGTTGAAATTGTGTACATGATGTGTAGGTGACTTGAAAGGAAGGAAGGAGGGAGTAGGAGGGAAGAGAGAGTAGGTAGAAAGGAGGGAAGGAGGGAAGGAGTGAGGAAATGTGTTTGCAACAAGAAAGGACGAAGTTGAGAACTGATTGGCCACTTTATTGGGGCTTTTTTTCCAGGTTCTTTTGTCACAAGGTCAAGACAGGCCATCAACAGAAACGCAGTTAGTTGACGTGGCTCCACTTCTTGCCGGACGTGACAACTATGACATGGAACGAAATCAGGGATGTTTGTAAATAGATCGGCATAATTGACGACCAAGTGCGCCGGTTCTAACTCAAAACTCTTAACAGACATACCAAGTTTGCGAAAGGCGTCGTCCCGCTTGACAACATTCTGGAATACAATGACCCGGCCATTGATGTCGGTCACTTCAATTCCGGGCATCGACCAGATACCAAGGTCCATTGTCTTTGACTGAGAGAAAGTTGGAGAAAGTTGGAATAAGCAAGATGGTTTTCACTCGGAGGATCCAGCTTTCGGCGAGTATAAGAGCATTCTGGCAGGAAGCCTAGGACATAATACCATACCTTTTTGATAGTGTCAATCATTTCCCAGGTAAGCTGTGCCTCAATCTCGCGCCCAAGTAGCTTCGCTGAACGAAACAAGAGTGCTTCCTCCGTTACCACCAGCTTGCCAGGCTTGCCGCGAAGCAAACAATGGAACTCTAGGTTGTCGACAAACAAAGTGATACAATATTAGCAAATGACGACCACACAACGTTGCCACTCTGATTCTAGATGTAGCAAGACCGCTCATCTTACCCGACTTTTCCTGCAGACCTTCCATGGATAACGCATCGGAAACATGTGAGACATCTGATGGCGACCGTCCTCTGCGTTTCTGGTACTCGTATTTAATCTTGGAGGCTGGTGAGAGGCCAGAGACGAAGGAAGTCGAGTCCTGATGCGACTCGTGTTCTCCTGTTGTGAAAGGTTCCACTGCACCTCTTATGCTACCCTCGACCTCCATTGATCTTCGCCTGTCATCTTCTTGCTGCGTCAACTGTTCCACGGCAAGCTCAGCGTTCGTGGGAACACCCCAAAGAATCCACTCTACTGGCGAAAAGACATGGCTAAAGCGGGGATAGTATTTCTGCATCGGCAACAAAATAAAAAACTCGGCACCGATAGACAGTCCGATGGCTGGTACAACCAAGTGGGGAAGGAATGTGGAGACAAAGATATAGAACGACAGTAGCGCAAGTACTCGCCATGTCTGATTAGGCCGCACCCAACGGAATAAACTAGACCCGAAGGTGTGATAGAGCCAGAACGTGAGATTAGGCACAACGCAGCAAGATATTCACATTGCATGAAAGCATGAAGGTAACAGGCACGTACTTTTTTAGTCGCTCCAGGTAGCATATGTTCTCCTCGAGCAGGGCTTGGCAGTAAGGGCCCCAGATTTTGGTCATTTGCGATATCCAGTCGGTCAGATCCTTAGAGTGGATCAACTCTCGGAGTTGTGAATGCATTTTCGTGCTCCTCCTCTTCAGCTCGGATTCTTTCTGAGCCGGTGTCAAAGCCTGGTCCGAAATCTGCACGGCTTGTTTGAAGCCGCCAAGAAATCCAAAGCGGTTGTTGAGGATTCTGAGGGAAAACATCATTATAAATCCTGGTAGCCACAGCCCATAGAACCACAATGTGAAGTAGAGCTATTATTGGAAACGAGTCAGGCGTGAATTTTCCTCGGCGCATTTCCCCCGTTGTTGTGAACATCGAAATTTCGAGAGCAAACAAATGCACATACTGCAAACCAAGCAAATGTTTCTGGGGGGTTCTTCCAGTACATGATTCGCTCCACATAGAGGCCAAGACTCTGGGCAGGACTGGAAGTATCATAAAGTCGACTGAGCAAGGCCTTCATCTTTGACCAGTGCAAGGGCTCGGGCTTCCTGACTCGATCATCGCGTGCCAAAGACTCGACAAAATATAAGACAAGCTGAAATACAACAAAGTTATTAGTTTATGCAGCCTGAGAAATTTGTGGAGAAGCACCATAAGAGTGCTATATGTATTCAAATGAAAGAGAAGTACATAGTCATACAACTTACAGCTTGAATATACATCCTCACATCGAGGACTCGTTTCCCTGACTCGGCCTCGATGTGAGTAAAGTTATCGCGGTCAGGTAACGGTGCCTTCTTGAGAACAGTTCTCCGCCGTCGGATCTCTTGGACGTGCCTATCGAACTCAAATGACACTTCTTCCTTGCTTCGTGCGGAATTGGGGACGGCCTGAGGCACTTGTGAAGTGTGGTTGGAAGTAGCAGTTGTAGAAACTGAAGGCGCACGAGGGGTCAGAGGTCGTTCTGGGTATGCGCCATTACCCGTGGGCGATAGGAACTTTGATGGGGCCTCGTTCATTGGCGGAGTCTTATAGGTCAAAGAACGTGAAGAAACAAAAAAAAAGGCCACTATTAACAAAACGATGCATGCCTCAACATACGGGAGAAAACATGCGTGCTTGCCGATTGCAAGTCAAGTAGGCTGTTGGAAACTTACAACTGCTGTGGGAAGCGTTTGCTGGGACTGTCGCTTTGGGAGAGGTGGGGGACTCTCATTGCTTCCAAGGTGAATGTCATCCACGGAGACCGACTGGACAATAGGCGGTGGCGCAATAACGTAAGGTTCTACGTTCTCCGAGGACGCGGAGTTGCGTCGCTGTGGAAGAGGAGGAGGAGAGGTCATTTAGACAAGTGTGGTTGGAAGAATGGAGAGAGTTTCGAGGTTCTGGGCGTTGCTCGCAAGGTAAGAATAGTGACTGCCTTCTCGAGTTCAAAGCACGTGATATTTGTTGTGTTTTCATTTGCTTTTCTTTTTTTTTCTGCAGTGCCAAAGAACATGAACCCTTTGTTCGCTCTTTGTCCCCATTCCCTTAGGAAACATTGTTGCAACGACACGCCCTTCCGCTCCTTTGTTCCTGCTCCTCTCATTTTTCTTCCTTATTTTTGCCTATTTAAAACACTTCGTCGTACTTCGCCATGGAAGTACACCGCTGCCGTTTCGTGGACTACACTCCGTCGGCCATCAATGCATTGACCTTTGCACCCAACACAACCAAGCCAGTGATGGCATGTGGACGGGCCAATGGAGACATTGAAGTCTGGAACCCAAAGAACGAATGGACTTTAGAGAAGGTATACAACTACTTTGGCCAGA
The DNA here is from genome assembly GCA_000739165.1 of Podila verticillata NRRL 6337. Classification (NCBI taxonomy): domain Eukaryota; kingdom Fungi; phylum Mortierellomycota; class Mortierellomycetes; order Mortierellales; family Mortierellaceae; genus Podila; species Podila verticillata. The sequence continues at coordinate 940,179 of KN042428.1, read as the reverse complement.
GACTCGGCGGTAACAACTGCTACCGGCCTGGCATATCCTGATCGATTGACCATGCTCTGCCTTACGTTCACTAGACCATTCCCGGAGGCAAGAACACCTCAGTAGAAGCACTCGCCTGGGCACATCAAACAGTCTTGACCGAGGATGAAGACTTTTGGGATTCAGAGCGAGAGAAACAGCTGGCGATCAAGAAGCTTATCAAGACTCCTCCTCGTCTTTTTTCCGCCGGACTCAACGCTGTTGTGACCGAGTGGGACCTTACAACATTGAAGCCAAAGGTTGGTCCTGCTTCCTTTTTTTTTGTGCATGAACCAAGGCTACAGTATTCAGTGCATTCAAGACGAGCAGAATTGTATCACCGTATTCACATTCGTTCACTATATGCCCAATTTCATCACATAGCGCTCCGTGGATTCTCATGGAGGTGCCGTCTGGTGCATGGCAACTAATCATGCCAACACTATCCTTGCAGTTGGTTGTGAAGATGGATGCGTGCGTCTTTTTGATATCGCCGATGGCGAGCTCGCTTTTATTCGCTCCTTTGACAAGCAGAAGAGTATGTACCTGTGCTAGGAACAAACAAAAACAATAACGAACGACCTTCCTCCTATGAACTAACACCAAAGCTGATCCATTCTATAGCGAGAATTTTGTCTTTGGCATGGTCCCAGGACGACACCATTATGATTACAGGATCTGCTAACAGCAGCATCTATAAGTGGAATGTGGAACTCGGCCGTGTTCAATCTCGCATGACCGTTGATCGTGTCTCGGGCGAGGACACTTTGGTCTGGGCTGTCAAGTTCTTGAGCAACGGCAACATTGTTAGTGGTGATTCATTGGGACACGTCAAGTTTTGGGATGGCGAAACAACCACCATGATCCAATCCTTCAACTCACACGGCGCTGATGTTCTTTGCTTGGCTGCTGCACGTGTAAGTACTATCCAACAACTTGAGCGTACTCTTCTTTATATCTACTCTCGGTTCATTACTGACTGTATTTTTGTGACCCTTGACTGCATGATCTACAGGACGGCAACACTGTGTTTTCTTCCGGAGTGGACCGCAAGTGCAACCAGTACAAATTTGTGGATCAGCCAGCACCTAGAAAGAACGGAAAGAACGGATCGATCAACGGAAAGACCGAGATGGTCACCAAGTGGGTCTTGGCTGGCTCGAGACGATTCCACTCACACGACGTTCGCGCATTGGCATTGGATGATACCAGGAACGTCAATACTCTTGTCTCTGGAGGTGTGGATGTTTCCATGGTCGTGTGCCCAGCCGCTGACTTCCCAGATACCAACCAGCGACGACTTCCCCACGTTCCCCAGCGCCCCATCGTCTCCATTAGCAAATCAAAACGCTTGATGTTGTGCCGGCAGGAGCATGGTGTCAAGGTCTGGCGTCTTGGAAAGTGTAAGAGCTCTACGATCTACACTTAATTTTTTTGTGACCGATGAATTGGCTACACAATCACTTTTTCTTACAATCGAATATTGTTTTCTCTCAAACAGCTGCTTCCCCAGTTCAGCCATACTCTGAGCTTGAGATCGGAGCACACATGGATTTGATTGAGCCACAGCAGGCCATTCTCGAAATGAACTTCAAGGACGACCGCAATCTCACAGCCAGCGCATTGTCAGAAGATGGTCACTGGATTGCCGTCGCTGATATTGAAGAAGTCAAGTTGTTCCGTATCGATGAGAACGTTAGTGCTTAGTCTTTGATGCAACGTCTTTATGCACAATCAAAGGAGCCGGTTATTGACATGAACGTTTACTTAACTTTATCGCTTCTTATAGCCTACACAGCCTGGCCAGTTGGTTGTCAAGAAGCAAAAATCGTTCCCAGGCGTTCGTGGAACAGGAGCCCACTACCTCACATTCACACCCGATAGCGCTCGTCTCATCGTGGCATCGACTGACTCTCAGGTGGTGGTCATGGATATTTCTCAATGGGAGGCTGGTCAATTCGATGTCCTTCGTCGGTTCGGCCAACACCGTGGTACATCGGTAAAGGATACCGACTCAATGGATGTTGATGGCGAGCAAGATAATTCTGGTGCCGCTGGCCAGGTGGAGACTATTGTGTCAATGGCTGTATCTGCCGACGGCCTCTGGTTGGCCACCGGTGATCTCCTCAACAGGATCTTCATCTTCAACCTTGACACATTGCAGGTGAGGACTATTTTTTTTTTTTGCGCGAAATTATCTCAAAGCATCAAGGATCCGATACGTGACAATAGATCTGACGCGTCTCTATCTTTCTTCCCTAGCACCACGCCACTCTTCCTAAGTTCGATGCTCCCTTGACCGCTCTTCATTTCCACCCATATTCACCGACCTTGGTCATCCCTACAGCCAGCAACGTCTTTTATCTGTTCAACGTGGAAACTCGCCGCCTGACTGACTGGTCAAGAGAGTACTCCTCAGACAAGACTTTTCCCACAAAGTTCCTTGGACTCAAGGACAAGATCTTAGGCATTGCCTTCAATCCTGCTCGCAAGAACACAGTCCTCGTCTGGGGCGTCAGCTACATCTGCCACGTAGATCTGGAGCTCGGTGTCGGTGACCGCAACGCCATTCTGAACGTTGGAAAGAGGAAACGCGTCGATCGCGCAATCGAGGAGAAGCGCAAGCAGCAACGGGAACGCCGCATGAAGAAGTACGCAGATCTGGGCATCTTGCCTATGCCTGAACTTGAATCTGGCAAGGCTGTTGTTGTGCTGGAAGGCAAGAAGGGGCGCAAGGTTTTGGCGGCAGCTCGTCCCTTGGAGGAAGAACAGGCGGAGGAGGTCAACTTCCAGCTTCTGCACAAGTTCCAGAACCTGATGTATGTGGACTTTGTTGGCGACAACTCACTGGTCGCTGTTGAGCTTCCGTTTATCAAGGTCCTGTCGTCATTGCCACCCAGTTACTACCGCGCCAGCTACGGAACGTAAACCCGTTCCGTGCATCTTTTTTTGTCATTCTTTATCATATTTCGGCATCTTTTTTCACTCTTTTTTTTTCATCATCATCCTCTTTCACTCGTACTCATAGAACTTATTCCCTGTCACCCATTATCCATCGTCGCAACATGTTGTTTCGACGCAAAATAAAACAGCAAAAAAAAAAAAAAACGCGCCCGGATTTAAAGTTGATGTGGAGGTTCTAGAGTGCTTCTTTTTTCTGCTTATCACTTTTTACGCCCGACTTGACATGGAATCAGCAGAACATCGCTCATGCGCCTATGGACTGAGGCATCAGGTACCAGGAACGGGACATCTAAGGACAAGATGCAATAGGAAATCAACAACAATGTGTAAAAGGCTAAATGAGAGTTTTCATTGGTCATCACGTATCGCTTAGACCCGATGCCTGTCCGCCATCAAGTCAACAGATGGCAAAAGCCGGTTCATTATTGGCACTCAAGAACTATTGAAAGGCAACGAGGTATCCAGCAAAGGCGATACTTCTCTCTTGATAATCAGGACCGCAGGATCGCTGGCACTAATTTGGATGTCGTCCTATCCAACTGACTTTTAGATACACTTGTTGACATTTGACGAGGACCTGTTCGAGATCACGACGACAATACTCAGTCACCCGCATGAGATTTGGGATATCTCAGCATCCAAGGACGACTTCGATCTGTTCTTTACGTGCTACAAACAAGGTATCGATCGGTGGAGCATAAGGACTGGCACAACGTCCAGATTCTGGAACCAAATGTCTACTGACACTATACTCAATTGGACGTCAACTTGGCCTGTAGTGATCGATGGCAAAAAGATTCAAAACACGGCTTCACTATGGAGAACTCGCTTGGAGAAGACAGATCCCGAAGAACAGGATCTTGAGAGGATACATCACCATCAGGCACGAGGCGAGCTGGAACACGTTCTTAGCCTGGATGTTGGTGACGGCACTGTTAAGAAGTGAGTCCAGGGACGACATATCCACATGTATTAATGTACCCATTGGACGACCGTCATACTGATGTTGCTTGGACTCGGATTGTAGAGTTATCTGGCAGGATGGGACCGAGGTTATATCAGTCGAGGACTATCGGATTTGCATATGGGACATCAACATCAAACAAGGAACGGCCAAGGTATGGCATTTTACGATCTTAAGAAGGAACTATGGATGCTGTACTTCATGCTCATATAGTTCCTCGCTTGAATACAGTTGACAGGGTCGATCGAGATCCCTGATAGAAAGTTCAAGTTTACGAGTGCAGTGTTGAACCCACATGCACAGGAAGTTGTTGCAATTTACGGACGATCGATCCAAGGCTGGAACTTGAGCTCGCTAAAGTATGTTATCTGCTGTTAAAACTGGTAATTTCATGGAGGACAACTACGCTAACCAGTGACTTGTACACTTGAGCAGACCTACGTTCGCCATTACAGACGCGCAGCCGTCATTACTGTTGTGCATAGACTACAACCCTAACCGGCCTTTCCAGATTGCGACTGGGGGTGACGATTGCAAGGTCAGAATCTGGGATGTTCGGGACACATCCAAAGGACCCATCATGTCCATTCAGGACCACACACACTGGTAAGGGGCGTGTGGGAATTTTGCGCGCGACACTCCAAAGGTGCATATGATATGGTTGGTATATTAACGCTCGATGCACCTCTGAATAGGGTATGGTCAGTAGCATACAACAAGTTCCATGACCAGCTGGTGCTGACGTCGAGCTCTGACTGCCAGGTGAATCTGCAGAGCATTGTGTCGATCTCTACTGGAGCAGACTACAAGTACGGAGAGATCAGTGACGCTGAGGAGGAGGACACGGATAAGGATGACGATGCTCAAGAACAGACACATCCCGAGTACGTTACACCTATGCGAACACTTACGCCATTGATGGCGATCAGTGAGTTTGCCCAAGTGAGTGAAACGAGTTCTAACCTTGTCTTTATTTTTTTATTCTTTTTGTGGAAATGTAATATTTGCAAAAAAATCTGCTCTCGTCCTTGAAGTCTCCCATCGGACGGACTGATTCAGGCATTTGACCAGCACGAGGATTCCGTATACCAGGTCGCATGGAGCAGTGTCGACCCTTGGCTGTTCCTGTCGCTGTCGTATGATGGCCGTGCGGTCATGAACCAGGTCCCCAGCGAGGAAAAGTTCAAAATCATCATGAACTAGGCTTTTTTTTTTCTTGCGAGTGACCTATCTATCCACTTTGGAGAAGTACCTCTTACTTTTGGGACCGCGAAAATAAACAACTCTGCTCATAAGGAGAATAAGAAGAGACAGAGAAAGAGTGAGACAAGAAAGACAGAGAGCGATGTGCCCTTGCTCACCATGGACCTGTCTGTTCTATCTCTGAAGAGAAGCATTCTCGAGGCCTCTTTCTTTTTTTCCTGGGTGAGCATCAAGAAAGAAAGAAAGAACGACAAGAACACCAAGACAGGACAGGACAAGACAAGATAACCCAAACGATAGTGTTGTGCACACTCCTTTTTTTTCTCTTTCCTTCTTGTTCTTGGACGTCCCCTTTGGGTGCCAGCAAGCCAAGCAACCGCATAGAAGCAAGGAAGAAAGAGAGAAAGATAAAAAAAAACGGTTGTGTGCCTATGGTCGACATGCTGTTGCACAAGGCCCCATTGGCACCTTGAACCCAATTCGACAGTTGTTTGTGCCAGTGTGTGCTCACAAACGGTGAATTTGAATGAAAAGCGAATTAAGACGAGGAGAGAGAGACAGACACACTGAGAGCACCAACCCGATGCCAATGGGAGAGAGAGAACAAGAGAGAGTGCGAGAGAAACCATTGCCTCCATCCTCACATATCACATAATAAACGCTTCTCTTTTTATGCTCAAAAAAAGGCGTCCCATTCTTTCCTTCATCTCTTTTTCTCCTCCTCACATCCATTCCTCGCCCTCCACCCCATCACTCCATCACCATACCCATCACCATCCAATAAACAATGGCCGCCCAAGTCGGTATGTCTCATCGTTGCCAACCGCCACACGCTCCTACACACATCACCAAACAACACCACTGACAAACATACTCTCTCTCTCTCTCTCTCTCTCCTTCTTCATAGCATCTCCTTTGACCCCTCCCTCGTCCAAGGCAAGTCGATAACAAACAGACTGAACTACACTCTTCGCAGACATTGCCAGCCACTGGGCTGGACTGGATACAGGCACGGACATGGACATGGACATGGGTACGGGCACGGAAACCTTTTTGGGTCAAGCAACTGCCTGAAGATACAACACGAAATGGCGTCCCGTTCCTTTTCTTACCATCTTGACTTTCGGCTGCACTACACTGGACACAATAAAGGACTTCAGGGACCGCAGAAACAGAGAAAAGGAGGACCCTTGAAATCCCTCCATTGGTGGTGCGCGCTTTTGCGAACTCCCTGCTAACCTATCCTCGACGTTTCATCGTCTCCACTCGCCCTTGTTTTTCTTTGTTCTGTCTTTTTTACTTCATTCCGTACATGATAAATAGCCCTTGTTGAACGGCTCCCTCCGCAAGAAGCTCCAGGGCTATGTTGGTTTCGCCAACCTGCCTAACCAGGTCCACCGCAAGTCCGTCAAGAAGGGCTTCAACTTCACTGTCATGGTTGTTGGTAAGAATATCTCCCGATCCCATCAAACTGGGCTGGGTGCATCTTGAAAGAAACCAGATATGTGTTGTTTTAGCTCAGCTCTCGTGCTTTTGATGTGGAAAATACAGGCTCCTGTTTCCATCTCTTATTTCCTTATATTTGGACTTGGCGGGACGCAACCAACACAGAGATGCTAATTACTTTGTGCTCCTCCAGGAGATGGGCTCGCACCGCCTCGCATGTCTATTTCAAAGCCTTGTTCGCTTGCCTAGGAAGGCCAAAAGAACAAAGACAAAAGAAAAGACCTGCATATTGGAACACGAACTAACATTGACCCTTTGTAATAGGTGAATCTGGACTCGGTAAATCGACATTGGTCAACACTCTGTTCAACGCCCCTCTCTACCCTCCCAAGGAGCACGTCCCTCTTTCAGACGAAAGCCCAAAGACCGTTGGAATCCAGGTCTTGAGCACTGACATCGAGGAGAACGGTGTCCGCCTGAAGCTCAATGTCGTTGACACACCCGGCTTTGGCGACTTTATTAACAACGAGGACAGGTACGACTAATCCATCATTGATGTGGAAGCACGGTCAAAATTTCTTTTTTTTTTTCTGTTTTTTTTTTGTTTGTTTTATTTTTATTTTTAAAACTAACACTCCATGTATTAACTGTATTCTGTTACCACAGCTGGAAGCCCATCTTGGAGACCATCGAGAGCCGATTCGATGCCTACCTCGAGCAGGAGAATAGAGTTAACCGTAGCAAGATTACTGATCTCCGTGTCAATGCCTGCTTGTACTTCATCGCTCCTACTGGACACTCTCTGAAGGCCTTGGATATCGAGTTCATGAAGCGCCTGCACAACAAGGTCAACTTGATCCCAGTCATCGCCAAGAGCGATACCATGACCCATGAGGAGATTGCCTCCTTCAAGGAACGCGTATGTCATTTACTGGTTTCTAATAGTGAGAATATACCATATTATCTGTGCCACGACTAATGTTCCCTTTTTCTACCTTTCAACACATCAGATTCTCTTGGATATTGCCCATCACGATATCAAGATTTACCATGCTCAGCACTACGACTGCGATGACATTGAGACCATCAATGAGACCAAAGATGTCATGGTGAGATTTTTGTGATTTTTCTTTTGAACACAAACGTAGGCACCACGTGAATTTGACTAACGCGCTTTCATGTGTTGTCCTGAACGTGTAGAGCAAGATTCCCTTCGCCATTGTTGGCTCTGACAAGGTTATTGAGACCGCGGATGGTCGCCACGTCCGCGGCAGACGCTACCCATGGGGCACCATCGAGGTCGACAACGAGGACCACTGCGACTTTGTCAAGCTTCGCCAGATGCTCGTTCGGTAGGCTGAGACTACTGTTCTCTCTTTTTTTTTTTTTTTTTTTTTTTTTTGTCAATTCGAGTTGCCTTCAGCAACCGCATTGCTTTGAGATACATCCAGCATATTCATCTCTTCACACCCGATTTCAAAAATAGTACCCACATGGAAGAGCTTCGCGAGTTCACCAACGATATCCACTACGAGAACTACCGTACCGAGAAGCTGCTTGCTCTTGGATACCAGCAAGATCACACCGTCTTCCGTGAGGTCGACCCTCTCGCCAAGTTGGAAGAGGAGCGCGCCTTGCACGAGGCCAAGCTTGTGAAGATGGAGCAGGATATGAAGCACGTCTTCCAGCAGAAGGTCCAAGAAAAGGAAGCCAAACTGACACAGTCTGAGGCAGAGCTCTACGCCAAGCACAAGGAGATGAAGGATGCGCTTGAGAAGCAGCGCCACGACCTTGAAGAGAAGAAGAGGAGAATCGAGCAGGGTCGTCCCACAACTCCTGAGAAGACAAAGAAGAAGGGCTTTGGCTTTGCCGGCAAGTAAAAAAACACCTCGCCAAGCATTAATGACACGAGGTACGTATCATCGGCTTTGAGCACACATGCCAGATGTAATATGGCCAGCGATGCTAACTATTGAATGCTTTTTTTTTTCGTAGAGGTTCTACATACGCTGCCAAGTTGAAATGCCCCCTTTCATCTACACCTTGACCAACAGCACCGTGAAAGACTCGAATAACCAACACATCAACCAACTATATAACAGGAGCAAACCACCCCTTTGCTTCTGTCAATGACCCAGTCCCTATCCTCTTTTCCAACTACTTACAAAACACGCATAATAACTCTTTCAATAACACTTCAGTTCAGAAATCAATTCTGTTGACAACTTTGCTGGGACACCGTGTTTTTTTTTTTCTTCTGCTGGACCGGAATAAAAAAAAATCTGTGATTGAGGCCTTTGTTCATGTTAGGTGTTATGTCGTCCACGCAGACACAGACTGGAAGTCTTTCTTTTTTCCGGCATGGGTTGCATGGGTTGGGATTTCAACCACCGATGGGCCAACCAAGGCGATAAAGGCGTGTTTACATTTACAAAGGTACCAGAAAGTACTGAGGTCTTTTGGAAGTCGCAGAATTTCTCTTTTCATAATCCGACGTCCAATCGGGCGCCATCTTGTCTGAACAACACAGGAATCGGTCGGGGATCTAGCTCAAATGGTAGAGCACCTTTCCCTCTTACCACAATTGTACCATAAATTGTGACCCGTTCAGTCTCCACACAACAATCTCGACCACTAGGACACTAGCATTCCGACTTGGAGAGGCATCTCACTCACACATTCAACTCGCCCTTTTCCCATTACCCATGATTGATCAATCAATCAACACCATCGACACCGGTCCTGCTCAAGACATGTCTGATGGAGGCATTAATGCCTCGCCCAATCTCTTGAAGCACCAAAATCAACAGCAAATTCGACCCGAGAGCAGTCACAAAAAATTAAATTTTGCAGCCGCCCTCACCAAAAACCTGCCCGCCAGACGCACTCGCGACCAAATTCGAGCAGACTTCAAGCAACTCGAGGACGACACTGTCAAGGAAGACTGGAACAATGTCGACAGTGCCTCCAACATCATCTTCACCCACATCCCTGACGAGTTTGTAGTTGGCATTCCTTACGACAAAACAACCATTCCAGTCACTGACGTTGCTAATGCCATTCACTCGACATTCAGCTACCCCTCTGCTATTGGCATCAACTTTCGCACAAGAGGAGTTGTCTTTGTCATTTTTGCCACCGACCAAGACCGAATGGACGCACTTGCCATGCAGACCATTCCCTTTGAACCCCAGCCTCTGCCCATCCTCCCAACCATCCTCTCTCTAGGCCGTCGTGTGAACATTCAGGTGGACTATATTCCAGTCTACAACATCACAGAGAGACGAGAGCGTCTCCAAGAGCTTCTTCAACCCTATGGCAGGATCATTCACATCACCAGCCACCACCATCCAACCTCCAAGATCAACTATGACGGCACCTCACTCATCCTTGAGGTTCACAAGGAAGCACCCAATGACGTCCAACTCCCTCGTGTAGCCCAGATCAAGGAACGCAACATTCTTCTTGCATGGAGTGGATCACCATTCTGCTTCCGGTGCGGTTCTGGAGACCATATCAAGGTCCAGTGCCCCCTCCCAATCAGCTATGACATCACCATGGATCAACATCTCATCGCACCAATCATGGCCAGAGCATTCCCTGACCCCAAGGCCCCCCTCCGTGAGATACCCAAGACCACAAGATCTGCCCCATCTTTGGCTAAGACAAGGGCACAGAGCAACCAGCAAGAGGATGGCTTCCGCTTGCAGGGCTCAGGTAAAAAACGTCAAAGGAAGAGCCACACTTCTTTGTCACGTGCAGGGACTGACCATGCATCGGAATCAGACTCGGCACTCCAGCCAGTGACAAAGAAGGGCTCTCGCCCTGCCTCTCAGGAAAGTAACA
>KN042428.1:848142-915828 GCA_000739165.1 Podila verticillata NRRL 6337 | reverse complement strand
TAAGAAGTGGAGAATTTCAACGATCATAGAGCGTTGATTTGCGACTCCGGGGATGGGGGGAACGGACCACGCCAAGATGGGTCCTCCAGACCGTACTTTTCCCCCACTCCCAAAAAAATGATTTGTGGCATTAGAAGCAGTGCTAGTAGTGACCAAGTAGAAGGCATAGATTGTGAAATCTGTGGCTATTTTCCACTCCCAATTGGTTGTTGTTCTCATCTCATTCAGATAAACACACTCCGTCCGCAGCACGAGTTTCAAGTAGCCGGTGGGCCGCGAGGGTTTGGACCATAGTGACAGTAGGAGCGACAAGTAAGCCGCGACGAGTAATAGCCAGCGACGAATAGAGAGGCACCAGTTGACAAATAGGGCGCGACACAAGGCGCCAGCAACAAATAGACCGGCGACAAATAAGGCCCAAAAAAGGAAATTCGGACCGGCGACAAATTAACCTCTTCGTCTCAATCCTTGCTCGAAACAAGTTGACAATATCTATTCCATTGTGCATGTTTGCCAAGGTTGTTGAGAAGAAAACAAATCAATCGAATAAAAAAAATAGCTGGCGAGCTGCCCCCAGGCTCCAGGAGACAGATCAAAACATTTCCAAAACAAAACAAAGTCCTGGCGCCAGGCGGGTAACTCTGGACGCGACCGGACCAAAAAGTGGAGAACCTGGGCATCGATCCCAGTGCCTCTCGCATGCTAAGCGAGCGCTCTACCATTTGAGCTAGATCCCCGACCGATTTCCTGTGTTGTTCAGACAAGATGGCGCCCGATTGGACGTCGGATTATGAAAACCGAGATTCCACAACTTTGAAAAGTCGTCAGCACTTTTCAGTACCTTTGTAAATGTAACATCCCATACATTTCTGCCCTAGTTTGAACATGCGCGTCTGAACAACTGATCACATTGATGCTCTGTCCGTCATAAGGCGTATTTCTCTCTTTCATTATTCGACCGCTATCAGCTGTACACCCGCTGCAAGTTTGAAGAAGTAGAAAACACTTTGTGCCCTAGCCGAGTACTCGCAATTAAGAAAGGGAGACGACTGAGTTGCAACTATCAGAGGCAGAGCTGTGAGGTGCAGCTCTTTTTCGAAAGAAAAAAAAATTTTAAGCCAAAACTGAGTTGACGCTTGGCTAGGCCTTTGACATTGTGGCCTGATGGCATCTTGGACTGACACCCTCCCACACACACACGCACTAAAAATGGCGCAACCCGACGAGTACAAATTTTGAGCCAAGTGACCCGGTTGACAGCTCCAAGCAAGCAGTTTGGTTCACACGCACAAGCACACAATGGGGCCCTCTATACCATCCGTATTGTCCAAGCTTCGTTCTTTTTTGTTGTTTTTGTATTCATTTTTTTAGAGTAAAGTACATGCTATGGTAAAGAATATGCCATGGGTGAGAAAAATAACAAGATAATGCTGGAGAAAGGAAGAGAAATATCGCGTTGTTGAACTAGGAAAAATAAGACGGAAGAGTAAACGATTATGGAGAGAGCAAAAAAAAACTATGAACAAATATGACTTATTGACTTATAAACAGATGGAGGCAGGGAGAAGAGAGGATAATGTAATTTTTTACGACAGGATCCAGCCCATCTCCATCTTAACAGAACGACCACGCTTGGTTGTCACGGGCACAGAGCGCGAAATGGGCTTCTCAATCATGTCCCAGGCGTCAACGTTGGGCTCGTTGTACTTGCACTCGATCTTGAGAGGCTTGTCGGTATCACGGCCAACCTGGAAGGCAGACAGGTCGGACGAGGCTGGTGTGGTGGGGAAAGGTGGCAACTTGGGCAGGTAGATGGGTGGGAGCTCGATTCTTGGCGATGAGGCGCCACTGCCAGGAGCAGAGTTGTTCTTGGAGTACTGGGGACGTGCCATAGAGTTCAAGTATTCAATCGAAGAGGCAGGCATGGTGTTGGTGTCGCTCGTCTCTGGGGCCTCGCTCTTGGGAGTGTACGAGGGTGAATACGCAATGCGAGCGGTGTCACCGGCAGCTGGCTGAGGGGGAGGAGACATGGACGAACCAGTGTTCTCATAGCCGCTGTGACTCACGCTCGAGTAGAAGCAGGTGCCGGGGGCCTGTCCCTGCTTGGCTGCAATCTGGCAGCAGCACTGAGCGGTCACGGGAGCAGGAGTGGAAGTAGATGCCAACTGGCAGTGGGAAGGACGGGCATAGGGCAAAGCAGGATTGTAACCAGCCTGGGCGTACTTGCGAGCGCGAGAGTAGGAGCGGTCAGGACGCGAGAAGGAGGTGGGCATACGTTGGGCAAGGGCACGCTCGAGCTCCATGTCGTAGTCGATGGTCTGGCCAGCCGAGCCAGGGTTCTGACTGAGCTCCATCTCCTTGGCCTTGAGGTACGCGGCCAGACCAAAGGTCTCGGCCAAGTCTTGCTCGTGGACAGTCTGCTTGTGCTTGCCGATAGCCTGGGCACGCCAGATGGGGACATCAGCGTTGGCGTCGTGCTCGTCATCGGAGGACATGCTGACATCACCATAGGCGGTGGCCACAGGCTCGTTAGAGTCTCGCAGCACCAGACGCTCGATTTCGTAGTCTTCGTCGTCGTTCTCTTCCTCGTCTTGGTCATCATCGTATTCGTCACGGGTAGGCCACATCGAGACGGGCTCCCTGGTGGGGCTAGGGAAGGCGCTGCTGAAGGTAGAGGACGTCGATGGCTTCTTGCGGCGGTGAATCTTGTTGACCTTGGCGCGAGCCATGGCGATGCTCTTGTTCTTATTCTTGTTCGAGGCAGAGAGAGGAGTATCAGACTCAGTATCGGTGGAGCTAGCGCTTCCGGGGACCGAGTGCTCTCCATTTCGGGAGGAAGGGATGGAGAAATAGGTTGAAGGGGAGGAGGCAGTGGTGACGTTGCTGGATTTGGCTGACTTTTTCTCAGTGTTGTTCTTCTTGGTAGCCTTTGTTTCGGCTGTATTGTTGTTGGAAGAGGTGAGAGAAGAAGCAGAAGCCTTGGCGGCGGCGATGAGACTGGCAGTAGCGCTGGAGGTGGGGCTCAAGACGGCAGTGTCGCCAGAGGGGAGGGTGATGATGGGGGTGGCAGTGGATGTGATGATGCCAGCGCCGTCCTTTCTGATTTTGGGGTTGTTGAGGTGGCGTTGGAACTGGCGGATATCGAGTTGAACAGAGGCAAGTTCGCGGTACGAGCACTCGACACCGTGCTTCTCACAACGGGAGCAAGGTTCCTTGCGGTCACACTTGACCTTCTTGGCTCTGCAGCGCAAGCAAGAGGAGTAGACCTTGAGGCGTTTGAGGTCATAGGCAACTCCGGGGATGGAGGCCAGGGTAGCAGGGTCGAGCTGTGCGATCTCGCTAGCTGTGGTGGGCAAAGGTTGTGGAGGGGTGGACATGCTTAAGTGTGTGCGAGGGCGAGGTGGTGTGGATATGGAGTGGGGTTGGTTCTTGGCACAGAATCAAAGATACACAAGAGAGGGGACGGGAGTGGGGGGTGGGGGGTGGGCTGTCAGTTGAGAGATCAGGATTTGGAGTTTCGGATGAGAATGGAGGGGTGAGGAGGATGGAGATGACTCGAAGAATGTCAATGGGTGAGATTCAAAAGAGGCGGAGGAGGAAGGGAGGAAAGGAAAGGAAAGGAAGGAAAGGAAGGAAAGGAAGAGAAAGAGAGAAATCTCAGAGACGAGGGCGCTCCCGTTCTGTGTTTGCTTTCTTATCAGATCCAGAATTTGCGCTGTCTCTTTTCGGCCGATGCGGATGACAGCGAAAAAATTGGTAAATAACAGAAAAGATGGGTGGTCGCTTTTCAAGCCACGCAGCATCTCTCTCTTTGCTCTCTGTCTCTCTGTCTGTCTGTCTCTGCCTCTCTGCCTCTTCTCCATTGTCCACTGGGGCGGGTGTGCGTCGCTGTTTGTTCTTTCCATCAGCGCTCGACCTGTCCCTTTGGTGTGTACATACATATGTGTTAGGGTGTGGAGGTGTGGCCTGGTCTAGTCTGGGGCGGTGGTGGGTAGTGTGTGTGTGTTTCTTTCTGAGTAAGTATGTGCGATCCCTTTTCTTTTTCGTTGCCTTGTTCCGGCAAAAAGTAAAAGCATGGGTAATAATAAAAGAAGAAGGAGTTTCCCGAGAAGGAGTGATGAGGCAAAGCCTTTATTGGAGGATAGTTGATGGAGAATTGGAAATGGGGATGCTGTTTGCTCATCATGGTGCTATTCTCAGCACCTTATTTCCTTTTGTTGCTTCCCCTCATGCGTCAACAGCTACAAAAAAAACCAACTAAAAGAGAGTTTTCTACTACCGTTGCCATTGGATGTAATTCCGAGAAAACTCGTTGATTCAGTCGGTCAGTCGTCAGTCAGTCCGGCCGAGAGCCTTGGGAGGCGAAATGACTAACTAACACAACACGATGTAAGATTCTCGGCCTGCGAATGCGAGACAGCACACTTGAACATTTTATCTGATTTCCGACGGAGGGTACACTATTATTGCGCTTCGATTCACACCATCTGACAATACAATTGCTCGAGTACCTACTTTGCACACTAAGAAGTGATTGATTCTGGAAAAGCCTTCGGTGAACAAAAGAAAGAAAAGGCTCCCAACCTATCGTATTCACCCATGTTGAATGGAAAGGATTACTTTTTTTTCAAAATTTTATTCTATCCAGAACATGGCACCAAACAACAAACGGCTCACCTGTGTTTTGTATGTGTTTCTCGGATGCAACGGTGAACATGCTTCCTCTTGAACCAGACTCGTCTTCTTCTTTTCGGTGTCATGCCACGCCATCCTTCACCAGCACGAGCTATGCCGAGCAGGTGTGGATGTGCTCTACTCTAGTCTAGTGCATCGTCTCTTTGTTTGTCTTTTCCTCTTTTTTTTTGGGTCTTGACTCGGGGATCTGATAAAAGGCCACAGGGCGGGGAGTCAATTCTCTCACCCTTGACTCGCCCTTTCCAAACCTGCCCATTCCCACTTGGACTGTCCGCCAATCAGAATTCGAACCTCCTCTCTTGCTTGCTTATCAGATCCTCGACTCTTTGTTTTCGTCCGCTTGCCTTCTTGCTGCCCTCGGTTCAAAAATCAGTCTCGCACCATATGCGCCTCTCTCTGAAGGTGCTTATTATTTGTTGAACTGGTTTGTTCATAGGATCAATTCGCTCCTTCAAATGGCGTATTATGACCGAGTAAAGAATAAAAGAACCCGTCCACGACCTCCGCTTGAGTGTTTGCGTGTAGCTGGGCTGTCGAATACGTCAATAAGGGTACCCCCGCCAAAAGTCTCGACCCTCTCCTGCTGAAAAAGTCTTTTCTCTTTCGCCTTGGACCTCGTTCTCTTGTGTGGTTAGTCTGTGGGCACTAATACCGTGCGAACAAAAATGGGCCGACTTATCAGATCCTCACCGAAAACTAAAAAAGGGGTGAGGTGAGGTGAGGTGAGGCGGGGATGCCCACACCTCTTCGTCTTATCAGATGCAAAGTGCGAAGTAAGGACCGTGCCAATGCTTGTCGCTTTGTTTGTTTGTCTGCACAGTGTAGATAGATACAACCGCGTGGCCAACGGACAACTGTTTTTTTTTTTTTTGAAAAGCAGCTATGTGCCCGAGGGAAGAATATGAGAATCTGCGAATCTGAGCAACGCCCAATTCTTTTGTCCAAAGTACATAGATGTGTAATTCGGTTAGTCATCTCAGACTCTTGTTTGGGGAGAGGTGCTTCTATGTTCAGTCCTAGTCCTTTACCCAGCAACGCTCCATCGAAGATACTTACAAAAGACTTCTCATAAATAGGTACTCTTTACCTACATATTCACCTTGGATCCCATAGCAACCGATAGCATCTAGGCGTGTACACTACAAGTTCGACATCGGTGCTGGCATAATGTGTGTGCTAGCCTTTCTTTTCACAATACATATGTGCTGGACCATATCCCGGAGATGCACTTTCCTTTTTTGGTCGGGTGCTTCATCCTCGGAGAACGAAAAAGACGCCCTTGCATTTCTCATTTCTCATTTCTCAGCACTTCGGATGGACACTGGGCTAAGCCATACAAGAGCTGGGGTTATATACACCTCCAAAAGAACACGACCAACAGGTGCGCGTACTTCTCCAAGGCAGATAGATATAAAAATGAAAGGTAGTCGCTTGGAAAGCCAGCCGATCATGATCGTGGATGGATGAAAACGGCGCAGACACCCATAGCCCAATTTTCCATGCGTTTCGCCCTCAGCCAATATCTCATTCTTTCACACCAAATGGCATGAAGGAGAGGCTTGGGATTGACTAATAAAACAAAACTCCAGAAAAGGCCGAGATGGCTATGTGCCGTTGACTACCGTTCCTACGATATACGATGGTCTAAGACGTCTCCATTGTACTATCTCTGATCTCTCAGTAAGTATGTCAAACTCGTATAAATACGTTGCAACACCTTGTCGTTTTTTCTCCTTATTGACCATCTTACCTAACTTCCCTCCAAACTTCAACGACAAAAAACAAATGCTTCGAGGGACTTTCATTCTTTCTGCGACACTTGCGCTAGCTTTTGGAGCGCTCATTCAAGATTTAGACCCCTGCTCCACTCTTGACAGCCTCCCCATTGGAAATGTCACGATCGAACACGTCTCAGATTGCTACAAGAGCGTCGAGTTCCTTCCTGAGGTTGCCGAAACAAGTTGAAGACCATGTACACCGCGTACAGTGATCCCTGATCTTTCGTGACGCCGCTCCTTGTCGATGCCATCAAGAAGCTAAACGAAATCGCGAAGACACACTACACCTGCGACTTTGATTTCCACGCCGACTTTTTCTCACTCGCCATTTCGTTCAATGTTTTGCATATCAACTATCAAGGTAATTGCGATGGAGATGGCGTGTACACTTGAGAAAATGACGGACTAATCAACTAATACCATCCTTTTCGTTTGCAGTTGACTGCAATAGCAGCTACGTGTTTAAGCAGTCTCTCAACTTGTACGCCTCCATTATGGACGGAAACAAGTACAGATTTGTGACACTAGTGAGAGGAGCTGAGGGTGCATAATGTTGACGATTACTCTGTCCTTTTTTTTTTCCTCCATAAGGTTCTTCGTATTTTTCAAGATGCAAGCGGTTCCGAGCATGATGACTGTGAGATGCTTAGCATCAATGGTCAATATGCATTCGATCATATCCAGGCCTGGGCAGACAAGTTCTTAGGTGCTTCTAAAGACCCTGGCGTGAGGCTCAGCGCCGCTTTTGCCAGCCACTTGTACGATGCTAGGACTCATTTTTGGAGCATGAGCGATGGTGGTTTCCGCCTTCGGAGCAGCTTGCCTGAGGAAACCTCCTTGCACTATTGATTCAAGCGTCCTGACCGTGGTATTATCAAGAAAGCCTTTGAGTGGGCCGTGACAGACGGACCTGAGGCTGGCACGTTTACAGACAGGAACTCATTTGTTTTCAACGTTTGCACTGCTCCTGTCATTGGAAATGGCGGTTCTCCAAATGCTCCAATCACTCAAGAACCCGCGCTAGTGCCGTTTATTGATACCTCTGCTTAAGTGCAGATGGCTCTTGGAGCAGCACGAGGAGTACGTAAAGCGACAACTTGCCCGACGCGATATCGCCGAGCCAACATTGGATCCCCCTGACGCAACATTCGTTGCCACTGACAACCATACCGCGGTCTACCAGCTCAAATGTGACCCTTCTATCGTCGTCCTGGTCATTTCCAGCATGATTTTCTTGGATGACGGAATATTACCCACACTATTGTAGACACCACTAGCAATGGAAGTGGCTATACCATCATGGAGACTCTGCTCCCCACTCTCTTCTTCCCAACCCATGAAATAATTCTTCACACCCACCTGGCCGGGTACTGCGTCTCTCCCGCCGTCCAGGCCTTGGTCAGTGCTGATCTTGCCAACTCGACAGTCGACATGACGTTTGAGCCCGAGGGGTATCTCAACAGTACCACTGACGAACCATTCTCGACAAATTTCTTTTTGGACCCCGTCAAGACGACCCTGAACGGAGGCGAGCTCGAGTACACCCAAAAAAAAGGGATAATCTAAATGACAACCCGGGTTGCTCGAGTTATATGGCAACCCTTACCATATTAGGAAGGTGCCAATGCTTATTTGACAACCCCTGGCTTGTCCGTCATATGTCAACCTGGGTTGCCAAATAGTGCGATTCTTTTTTTACAGCAAGAAACATAGTTTTATACTCAAGCACTGCCATAGCTCTCCAGGAGAGTACCAACACACTCTTGGACTCTTTGTCAAGTACTACTTCTATAGCTGTAATCATATGCATCAAAGTGCCATCCTTATGTCAATCTCTGTTGCTAGGGGTCGAGCCTTGCTTCATCACAAAAAAATAAAAAAATAAAAAAATTCACCTCGTATGTCATACATACATACACATTCATGTTTAGATCGAGACTATTATGCAATTCACCTTGCTTCAGGTATTAGTAGAGGGATCCATACAGACATACACTTCCATATTTGAGTGAGTGAGGTGCCTCGCTTTCTCACTACCTTGCAAAAAATCAGTAACATATATACACATCCATATTTGGATGAGCGAGGCGCCTCACTTCTTCGCTACCTCAAAAAAAAAAAAATTAGTCGAGGGCACCATACAGATAGACACTTCCATATTTGGAAGAGTGAGGCGCCTTGCTTCCTTGCTACCTCACAAAAATAAAATATTAGTAGAGGGTGCCATACAGACATACACTTCCATATTTGGGTGAGTGAGGTGCCTCGCTTCCTTGCTTCCTCGCTTTCTCTCAAAAAAGAGAACTGCAGAGAATTATCTTGCTCACCATACAGACATGAACATCAATAGCCAACGTACCAGTCAACTGGAACCGCTATAATCCATATATGTATTTGTAGCCTAGACTAGCCCTTCTAATCAGAACCAACAACAATTGTTTTCACTTCCACTCTTCTCTCTTTATCTCTCGTTATCTCCTCGTCTCACTGCACTGTCCATCATAAAAAATATATCACAACAATATAATTTGTCCTTTGGTCTATCTTTGTCAATGCCCACCATTGGTTATTTGGCAACCCTGGTTGCCAATTTATTTCCGCATTGTGACTGTCGGGTTGCCATATAATTCGAGCAACCCGGGTTGTCATTTAGATTTTCCCCAAAAAAAAAGCAAACCAAGTCGTTTTTGGCATTCGCAACCATCAACAACCAAAAAAAAAAATCTTTTCGCCATTCAGACGAAAAGGAAAAAATAAAGACGCTAATCCTGTTGAGCTTGCCGAGGATCGAACTCGGATTACTAGATTCGAAGTCTAGGGGACTATCCATTATCCTACAAGCCCTTTCTGATTGGTTGGAAGCGTTTCAGAATTTATACTTAAGAATGGTGAGAATTTAGTCTGATTAAGGGGTGCAATTTGTTGCTTGATACTTGCTCGAGTTCGGCCCTGCTTGGAAAAATTGTCGTATTTCTAGGTCATCGAAGTGATGCCAATACACTAAATGTTTCGACCTATTCATGTATCATTCAGTATCGCGAAATATCCTTTTCTGCGATAATGCTGCTTCTTGAGAGCACATGCATCCTTTTGTAGTTCCTCCCCTTCTTCAATTGTTCGCCGACTGCATTACTAGGGATGGGTTCATGACATAAGTGGCGGGACGGATACACAAGGATCCAGAGGTACCAGGCGATAAAGAAGAGATACCCTGAGCAAGAGGGACGGTTTGATCATGGATCAAAAAGATAAATTATTCTTTGGACACTTCTTCAAGGGGTCTTGACCTGGATCTCTGTCTCCTTCTCTTGGACTCTCCTCTAATCCAAGCAATGCAACAACGCAAATCGGTCCTTCCTAGCTCTCGACACCGTAGAGAAGTCAACTCTCATTCACCAGTTCAAGGGTCAAGGCCAGGACTCGTTCGTTTGCAATTCACAAGCAACACCACAAAAGAGATTCCATTTGCACAGGCCTTTGTCTGACGTCGTGCAAGCAAGGCGAACGGACTTTTTTGTCATGTTGGTATGGATGGTATCTTTGTCGCAGTAAAAAACAGCGGGAGAAATAATCACGTCGTTGTCGAAACTGTGTCCCTTTTTTTCTTTGTCCATACTCCACTCCTCTCCACTTCCATTTCCTTTTCTTTCTTCTTCCTCTTCTCTTCTCCTCCCTTCCTTCTCTGCTACCCTACAAAACTCATTCCTACCCTTCTTCTCACCTGCACACACAGTTTGCTTGCTTTTTTCCCCCTTCCTTCTTCGATATCATTAAGCATCACCCAACTTTCGAAGCAGGAAGTCGAACCATACCCTTCAGGACAGACGCCCGAGCCAACCAACCAACCATCAAGTCACACGCATACAGACTAAAACAAAGCGATGCTCAGGAACGCACAAGGCTACTACCAGCCAATGACACCACCAGTCGAGGCACCCGTCGCTGCCGTAGCAGCCAAAGGATTCCAGACGATCGAACGCCACGTAGACGAGCGACTAGAGAACGAGACAGAGGCAACACTGACCAACCGTATCAAGGCCGACATTGTCGTGATGTGCCAGGAGCGAGGTGCGTGTGATCCCCAGGAACATCAAAAAGCACACCTGGCACTTTTCAACCCCCCCTTGTCCTCTCTTTTTTCACCCCACCACTTTGTTTTTCTACAAGGAAAAGGCTGTCCGCGGGTTCACCCCATCGGTTTTTTTTCTCTTGTCGGTGGAAAGCTACATCCTTTGGACACAAATCAGTGGAACCAAAAAAAAAAAAAAAAAAAAAAAAGGGCGGCATCGAAGGAGTGAGAACAGACCTTTTCCAAAAAGACAAGCCTTTTCCCGCATTGACTGCGTGTCGCCGAGCAATGGATGGGTGTTGCATCGTATTAGTCTATTATGCGGGAGGGGGGAGAGAGGAAGGAATATAAGCCATGGAATGGATAGTGCGAGTCGGAACTGCCCACCCTTACTGATGCCCTTCTCCTCTTCTTCCTCCTCTTCCTCTTCCTTTGTCTATGTCCTTGTGTTGTCCCTGACATCCAATGCTCCTGTCCAATCCACAGGTCTCCCTGCCGAGGGCGAGAAGAAAACCTTGATTCAGGCACTGCTGGATTGGGTAAGTCGAAAGAAGCCATTCTCCAAGAAGAAAAAGGGCAGAGAGACAGCGAAAGGCTGGGCTTCAGTACTAACGCAGGTGTACACACCCTCATGTACTCTCCATTAACAAATTAATCAACATCACATCATACAGCAAAAAGCAAAGCCCGTTCCTAGACCATCAACACCGAAACTCTGCTCCGTCGAGCCTGCCATGGCCATCAACAAGGTGCCCAACAACACAGTCTATCTCAACTCGCTGCTGTTGGACGAGCACTTCCAGGGCGAGATTCCGTACGAACAGCTGACAGTTGGGCGGAAACTTGGTTCAGGAGGATTCAAGGATTGTTACGCCGGCACATACATGGGTGTAAGCTTCCCGCGTGTCTTTCTATTGTGTTTCGTGTTTGCGATCAAAGCGTTCTTTTTGTTGTTTATATTTTTGCTGATGCATGGTTTCCTTCCTTCCTTGCGCCGATCAACATATTCATGCTAAAAAAAAAAAAAAAAAAAAAAAAAAAAACAGGAAGCGGTTGCCATTGGAGAACTGCGCGTGCAAAACTTTACAGAGATGGATATCACAGAGATGAAGCACGAAATCAACGTCCTTAAGTGAGTTTCGTCGATGCGTTTCTGGCCGAGGTGCAGACGGATAGGAAGTATCTTGAACAGCGCTAACAAGCTCCCTCTTTACTCCCTCGGATCCACTGGATAGGCAACTGCGACACGAAAACATTATTCGGTTCATTGGTGTCTGTACCAACATCAAGCATCTGTGCATTGTAACTGGTATTGCTCCGTTCCTTTTGACTTTTGCTCGAGTGTCATGCACCCAAACATAAGTCCAACGATCTGACCCTTTCGTTTTTCATCGTGATTTGCTTGAATCGACCAAAGAACTTTGCGAAAACGGCGACCTCTACGACTTTATGCGCAAGACAAAGAAGCCGTCTTTCGGTCAACTCGTAAGTATTGATCCACTTGCATAGCCGTATTCGAGGTCCCAATGATAAACTGACACCAAGATCTCATCTGTGAAAAATATAGGTCATGTATATGCACGACATTGCCCTCGCCTGTTCGTACCTCCATACCCGTCGCCCAAGCATTATTCACAGAGTACGTGCCTGATCTTGCTTCTTTTGACTCATTTTTTTGCTCAAAAATGCAGAGTGCTCATACGCTTGCTCCTATTGTTTTATTCTTTGTTTGAATAGGATATGAAATCAATGAATGTCCTTGTATGTTTATCGAATCTGCTTGCCTTATGTAATGCTGTTCAACACTGACTTCCGTATCATTGCTACTCACTATCGTCCTCGCATTGCTCATCGTGTCCACAATAGATTTCTTCCGACAATCGTGCAAAGATCAACGATTTTGGTCTTGCTCGAATTCGACCCAGAGCCAATGCGTCGCTGCACACTCAGTGCGGCACGCCTAACTGGCAGGCTCCCGAGTTTTGGACCCCTAACCCCAGCTACACTGAAAAGGTGGATGTCTATGCCTGCGGACTGATCTACTGGGAAATTTTGACATGGGCAGAGGCAGGATACCCATACCACAACCTGAACGAGCACCAACTGTACGAAGCTGTCCGAGACAAGGAAGAGCGACCACCTCTGGACAAGCTTAAGAAATACCCTGGCTCGCTTATCGCCCTCATCCAGGAGATGTGGCGAAAAGACCCCAAAAAGGTAAAAAAAAAAAAAAAAAATTCGCCACATTGCAATGTAGTAACAGGTTTGGTCATTTGTTGTACGATGACTAACTCGCCGTCCTCATGCTGGCCTCTCCAAAATAGCGTCCATCTATGTCGCATGTTGTCGACCGTCTCGCTGAGTACCTGGAATAGATTCTGTATTAGAATTAATCTATACCTTTTGTTCAATTTGATCCGTCTCAAGAAGAGAGTAAAAAAACCTCATTCTCACAAATATATCCACAACAAGCCATTGGACTGAGATTCATGCACAACATATCAAAGATATCATTCGAAACAGCTCATCCTTCCACAGATTCAGAAACTAGTGATCAAGAACGATCGATACAGATCGGATATGCATGGCTATACACCACTCAGTTCACGCTCGTCCAAAACTTTCTGTCTGCGTCATCATCGCAGAAGGCATGCTTACATACCAAAAGAATAAGCCGCATCGTCCCTTCCGCCATATGACCCTAGACTTGGATTAGAGAAGTCTCAACATCGGAGGAAAAGCCATTAGTCTATCGCAGTCAAGGAGAAGGGCATTGCTGAGGGGATCAAATCCATTGAAGTGAGCCAAGAACTGTACTGGGGATGATTGCGAAGGTCCATTTTTACCATTTTATAAGGAGGCGGCTCGTTGATGACGAGGTAATTAATTACCTGCTAACTTCGTATTTTTTTTTTTTTTTTTTTTTTGGCTTTACACAGACAAAGAGGTCAAACCCTTTGGTGGAGTCAAGAAGCATCCTTTCTCGAAGCCAGTCTTGGCAGAGTTCTAGTTTACAGTACATGAAAGGAAAGTAGCCATATGATATGATCGTTTTTTTTTTTTTTTTTTTTTTTTTTTTCGCACGCCACCAACCACTAATGACTAAGGTTCGCATTTGAGCACGTCAGAACGAGGCTGCGCACAACCATTGGTCGGACAAACGACAGACAGTGACAGGCTGCTGGGTGGGGTTTGTCATGAAAGCACAATTCACTTTTAATCTTCATTTCATCCCTCACATCCCACTTCCATCAAACACAAATGACGCCCAACATCACCGAATCACATGCTGCCGACAAGGCAGAGTTCTATCAGGACCTGGAGGAGCAGGTCCAGGCTGTGGTCGATGGACAGCGTAACTGGGTAAGTTGTGCACCAGGAGCCATATAGCAGACTGGGAAAAAAAGACTAAATTTGTGCTTTTCGCTATTCATCTTCTAGGTCACCAACCTGGCCAACACATCCGCATTGATTTACCATGGTTTGCGTGCAGTGACAGGAAAGCCTATCAACTGGGTTGGATTCTATCTCTTGGACCAGGACCACGCCTCCTCCTCATCATCACCCAGGAAAGATTCTTTGATCCTGGGACCCTTCCAGGGCAAAGTCGCTTGCACCACCATCGAGTTTGGACGTGGCGTCTGTGGTACAGCAGCGCAGGAGAATAGGACTTTGTTGATCAAGGATGTCCACGAGTTCCCTGGCCACATTGCCTGCGATGCTGCCTCCAACTCTGAGATTGTGGTTCCATTGGAGCTCGACGGGGTACGAGGACATGTTTGGTTATCTTGAGCGTTATTCGTGTGTGTCCAATCGGGGCTAGGATCTAACGCAATTTTTTGGTCCACTATTTTCCCTTTTGATGCAAAATAGCGAGTGATTGGCGTGATTGACCTGGACTGTGAGGTCGTTGAAGGATTCGACGAGGTGGACCAGGCTGGACTTGAAAAGGTGGCCAAGATTCTTGTCGATGCCTCCAACTGGCGCGGCGTAGTCTAAGTCGGCTGGCAGTAGAACCTGGAAATACAGACACATCAACAAAGCACAGGACGAATAGTCTGGCTGTTTCTTTGCACATCATTCCTCGTGTCACCAGAAGGGTTGAGAGCATGCCCGAGCAGCCCGACAACACGTACTCGCGCAATTTGGATCGGCCTCTCGCCTACTCTCTGTTCTCGACTCACTCACGAATTATCCCACATGCGCGGGCAGATCCACGAGGGAAAATGAGGAAGAGAGCAGTGAAGCAGAGCAACAAAAAAAAAAAAAAAGTTCGGCTCGGAAAGTTTTCTCTTTGGCCTCTGCTTTAATGTGTTTTATTCTGCGAAGAGTGCCTCTGTTGGGGGCACCCACAAACTGGCACAAAGCTGTGTTGAAAACAACAAAGCGCAAAAACATTCCATTCCTTCTTACATTTCCACTTTTGCCAATCGCGTCCTCATTACCTCGCCTCGCACAAGAAGCAAGTCAGAATGTCTATCATTACAACGACAGAGTCCCCACAAAGCACTCCCGCCCCCGAGGCCGATGGTACCAGCAGTATGTTTCTGCTTGTTTGCTCAAGTTCCAAATGCATTCATGTGCTACCATTATTCATGAGTTCCTGAATGACACTTCTTCAAAGAAGTGACTCCTCGGACCCAGAGACAAAAAAAAAAGGCTGCCAATTGACCCCGATATGCGTTTCGCCACTTGCCTTTTCTTTGCCCTGATAGACAACACAATCATCGAGTCCATGCTCGATATAGAGGAGATCGACAAAGATCTCTTCCGGTCCAAGAAGCTGTGGGTGCCCATGGGTGCACGAGGCGTCTTTGGTAAACGTTGGGGCGCTTTGTTCCTTTTCCAGTTGGGCGATTGTCTTTTGAACAGATTTTAAACATACATTGTTCATTTTCCATCCAGGCGGCAATGTTGTTGGACAAGCGTTGGTTGCCGCAACAAACACAGTGTCAACAGATTACTCGGTCCATGTAAGGATCATCACCAAACAAAAAAAGTGCGGACGACCGCCTCTCTTGCACGAGCCATTGATCTCTTCTCTTCCCTCGATCTTTCTCGATAGTCACTTCACTCATACTTTCTGATGCCCGGTGACCCGTCTACCCCCATCATCTACGAGGTCGACCGTGTCAGAGATGGTAGGTTGGAAACAAGGAAGAGCGAGAGTGGCGTATCACATCTAGATCCCAGTGCAGGATGTCATTGCTGAGTCCCTCGGGGGGGGGGTTTCGCACCCCACAGAATCGGTGCAACGCAGGCAAAAGGTTCAAGAAGAGCTCATGCACGAGGAAGAGCTACAAGACCCCTCAAAGTGACACCAACCTTCTATTTTTCTACCATGCAGTAGTCATAGCCTTACTCACCACTCTCAACCTGTCTCCTCTAGGAAAGTCATATTGCACACGAACAGTGACGGCCAAGCAGCGCGGTAACAACATTTTTGTATGCACCGCCAGCTTCCAGGTGCCTCGTCCCAATGCTGCGAGCCATCAATACCCAATGCCAGACGTTCCCCACCACAGCACCCTCCAGAGCCAAGAAGAGCTGATCCTGGCTATGATTGCCAGCCCCAAAGTGCCCGATAGTTTGAGCGACCTGCTCAAGTTGCGTCTGGAAGAGCCTGTGGCCCTGGACTTCAAGGACACACGTGCGCCCACACTCAGGGATATTCGCAACCCAGAAGTGAGGACTGAGCAAATGTTCTGGATCAAGTGCAAGGGCGATTTGGGCGATGCTCTGGCTTTGCACCAGTGCGTGGTCGCCTATGGGTCGGATCACAACCTGCTCAACACTGTGCCACTCGCACATGGCACTGGCTGGTTTGCTCGTCATGGCGCCAACCCTCAGATCATGATGATGGCCTCGCTGGACCACTCCATGTGGTTCCATTGCCCTTTCCGCGCTGACGAGTGGATGCTCTACGTTTGCGAGACGTAAGTTATTCATTATTATAACAGGCATGTAGGACAACGTTCGAGTCACTTGTGCCAACTAACATCATTTGTGGCTTTTGCATCGGAATAGTCCTCGCTCGGGATGTGATCGAGGATTGGCATTTGGCAGGATTTACAAGGAAGACGGCACCCTGGCAGTGACGGTGGCTCAGGAGGGAGTTGTCCGTATGAGGCCAGCCAAACCAAAGGCAAACAAGCCCAAGTTGTAGGCGAATACACAGAAAAATAGAAGATATGTTCCCCTAAAAAGAACAGCGAACAGACCCCGTTGTCGCCCCTGGTTTTCCTTTCCTACTTTCCATCCTTCTTTGCAGCACACCACGCCACACAAGCACAAGTGCAGATATTTGCGTGTTTGGTGTCCATGCACAACAAGGGTCTACGCACCTACAATGGAGGCATTCGTGGCCAAGGGCCAAAGAGAATAAGCCAGAGCGAGTTCCATCGATTGTTCTCACGCCTCCCTATTTTTCATGTTGTGGTGGGGTGGGAGTGCCAATCCTTCATGTCCTCATCTTTCGCGTTTTTGTTTTATTACTTCCCTTCCTTTCTTTCCTTCCCATTCCTTTTCTTCACACCACCTTTCAGCAAACACCCAAAGTCATCCTCAGCTCTGAACTTCAGGAAGCCTCCGCCGGAAATCAATCCAAGGACAACACAAGCAGACATCTTTTGTAAATATCTCGAACAATCTAATCAGCAGTAATGACTGGCGCTACCTCGCCCATCATCCGTGCTCGCAACGGTAAGCCATGTCGATAGTCCCGAATACCTCTGGAGTCAGTTGTGCAGCACGGGTCCGAGGGGACGATGAGACATCCTAAAGCACCATGGCACCATGAGTATGAAACAAATTGGATTATCAGCCTATCCCGTCTTACCCGACACACCATCGCTTTCGCAAAGAGTGATTGTACATACTAAGACTCTTTGGTCCTTCGAAAAAAAAAAAACGAAACGAAACTACCAGCTAAATATCAGTCCAGCAAACGGCCAGGACCCAAGCGCTCGACCTCATCTTCATCGTCTCTGTCGTCCCACTCCAACAAGGTGGCCAAGCCTCTGTTGAGTCCCTATGTGGTAGGGTTTTTCCTGGTGATCCTGTCAGGTGGTGCCCTCTTCCAGGTCCTGAAGCTGTTTGGTCTCGGTGTCGACGACTAGGATCTCTTTTAAAACGCACTCCGTTTGAATACAGTGTTACAGTGTTTAAAGTAGCGAATAAAGCACGGGTACTCTTCTTTCGAGCCCCGGAGCACCGCTGTCGATGAAAAGAAGAGAAACATAGTATCTAGGCATGACTGAGACTTGATTAGATCTGGCATGAGACACGGTGCCCATGGCTTTGTCGGAGTCCTGACAAAAGACGTCTGTGATAGCACACAAAAGGCTGGACTGTGTAGTGGAGAGGAGTCAAGAAGGTGTGTTTCTTACATTCCCACGTCATGGCTAGGATGGCATGTCTCCCATATGCATAGTAAGCAAACAAACAAGCCACGCTTCACAGGGCGACACGTTGTGGCTGTGCGATAACTCTCCATGTTCAATGGTCTACTTGGACACAAGCAGTGTTTGGTGTTTGCTATTTTCTCTTTTCTCTGCTTCTCTTTCGTTTCTCGGTAAACGGATCTAGAGCGTTGAAGCATAGCCTCCAAAGGATCCCTTTGCCATGGTATAGCACTCACATCATCGTGGTCCAGCCCCCAGCCCCCCACGTCTTGTTCTTCTTCCTCGGTAAGACTTGAGGCGCGGAAAAAGAAAAAAAAAGTACTATTTTTACATCGTGCCGCCCGCCCACCGTACTACGGCGCAACGCTACCTTTCTCCTTGTGCACAATGTCTTTCGGAGGCAGAAAGCATCTCTGGAAAAGAGAAGAAAAGCAATCTGATCAGCAAAAGGAAAAAGCCATCAGCCAGGGCTTTGTTTGTTTGCATGTGTGGTCCTCCCTTTGGCTAAGGAGACATAAAAAGCCAGCAAGGAATGCAGCACAGAATCCCCTTCCCCTTCCATTCCTGCGAGCTTGAACTTTTGCTTCTCTCATTCCTGCACTTTGCATCGTCGAAGGGTCACTTGGACATACCACATATCTTCCTGCCCAATCCTCACCACCACGTTCTCATCACTCGCATCCTCATTAAGCTTCTCCTGAAAAACAAAACGCAACTTAGACCTGTCGTGATCCATGCTGAATACCTGCTAACAGACATCGGCACATTCGCCCTGATGGACAGACATACGACTTTTCTGTTTCCACCTTTGCTTTTTTTTTTCTTGCGCTCTCACATTCTTCACTCTCCGTAGTTGCCCAAATTGTGCATCGACACACCACCGTGCACCAACACACACATCCACTCGCTTGCATTTTCCCTTGCTTGTCAGTTCCAAAGAGAGCTGCCAAAGCGTATCCTTACATAAAAAACAACCATGGTCTTTGCATATGGAGCCGGTTGGTGGCCACTCTGCATCCTGGTCATTTCCACCTTGTCCATAGCACTCCTTCCATCTCATCATCAAGGTAAGCAAATCAATGTTTGGGGTTTTATGTGCAAGAACTACTCGTCAACAAAGGCTCTCATGTGGCCTGCGAAACAGCTCGCCACAATGTGTGCAAATGTGACCTGCAATCAATTGAGAATCACATTGGATGCCAAAGGAGTTGACAAACACATTCGAATCAGCAACTAGCATGACAGTGATCTTGAGACAACTGAAAAACTAAAACGTGTCTTTTTTCCTTGTTATCTTTTTTGATCCTCTGTACTTCCACACAATCACCACCCACGCCACGCACAGCCTCTGCTGCGCCCATCCCTCCACGGCTCTCCCGTCAGCCGCTCAACACCTTCAACAGCACTTTTTTTCCATATATCGTCTCGGGCCCCGTGCCACCGCCCGTGCACCAACCCGGCTCCGTCCTCGACACCTGCTCCACCGAAAACACATACGCCATTTCCTTTGACGACGGGCCCGGCCAATTGACCGACGAACTCCTCGACTTTTTGGACGAACAAAACCTCAAAGTGACCTTCTTTGTCAATGGCGACAATTGGAGCTGTATTTACAGTAGGTTTATCTGCCTTTTCGCGTGTGATTTGGCGCGAAGATGATTAAAGTTAGGCACCAATAATGATCAAGTTATCAAGTTCTTAACCTTCCAGCACTTCTTTATCAATTTTTTTTCCCATCCAGGCACCGAATCACAGCGCCTACTCAAACGCGCCTACGCAGCTCAACACCAGATCGCCGCCCACCCGTGGTCCCACCAAGACCTTGAGTCCCTGTCTGACGAAGCGATCCGCCAAGAAATGTTCAGGATCGAACAAGCCTTCCGCCAGATCCTGGGTGTTGTGCCCCGGTACATGCGCCCGCCCTTTGGCGAGCACAGTCCCCGGGTCCGCGGCGTGCTCCAACAGCTAGGCTATGTCTTGGTCCTCTGGGACGTGGACCAGCTTCACAAAAGCACCGTCGCACCGTCCTTGGACACATCTACCCAGAAGCCTATGGGACACGCCCACCACCGCGCTTCCGAGCATTTCTCGTCCAACCGAGCAGAGGCCGTACGCGGCGTGCCTCCCGCCGTGCCTCTGGACCGCGATGCCATGTCGCTGAGTGGGATCTTTCAAGAAGCGACCAGCATCTGGGCCTTGGAGTATGTCGAGAGTGTGGGCTACGCGATCCAGCCTGTGGCCACGTGTCTCGGAGAAGTGGACCCGCGGCTGTGGTACAAGGAGATTGGACCCCCAGCGCCTGAAGGGTCCCTTCCGACGACTTGTTCGTAGTGGGAAAACAATGTAAAACAAAACAATAATTTTCGTAAACGTGTATAGTACATAGACGTCGTCGTTCATGTCCTTTGTAAATATATAGCAAAGCGTATATAGGACGATATTGCTCAAACACATTTTTCATACTATAATACACATATATTATCATCCCAAAAACAGAGGAGACGCGTCTGGTTTTTTAATGGCTGTCAGGCGGGATATAAGATTAGGAACGGAGGCATGCTCCAAGAAATAAAATCAAAAAATCTAGGCAGTTTGCTAGGATACAGGAGTGATATCATGTGGGTGACCTCCAAAAGGGACGCTCGCAACAAGGTGTCGAAAAGAAGGCGATATGAGCAAAAAGTAATGGCGTATAGCTTGTGCTAGGAACCAGAAATGTCGGTGGATAGGAACGACTCTTTGCCGTTCATTTGGCATGTGCAAAGGAATGTGCGAGAGGATAGTAGACAAGAGCACTGACCCAGGGTATCTATCTACGTTCCTCCGTTGGACAAAACAATGTATCTTCGTGTGATAATACCGTTGTGTGGTCAGGTTGTGCGATCAATTAGCGTGAAATTGTACCTGTCCAAGAGTACCTTTGAAACCTCATGAAAGCCAGCAAACACGCCATGTTTTCATCCTGTCTGCTTATTTTCGTGATATGTTAGCTTGAGGATGCTTGAGGACCCAGGTTCTTTCCCACAACCTGTTCTTCTCAATTAGCCGTTTTGTGAGGACAAAAGTCTTTGTCACCCAGCTTTACGAAAATAGCTTCAAGCTGATGTTTGTTATCGATCCAGGAATGCTTCTTCTTTGATCTACGGAGGGGAGATACATTACAATCGGTGGGGAGGATGGCAAGTCCCGCCTGTACCTGGAGTCAAACTGCAAACGATTTGCGGGCATTTTTTTTTTGTTGAAAGGCTCAGCCAGTGAACGGGTCCCCACCTCTACTGTCTCTCTCTCCATCTCTCCATCTCGCTCTCTCATCTCTCAAAGCACGGTTCATCTGTAGTGCGGAAGGTCAAAAAAGGGCGGATTCATGCGAGAGAGCCGTTTCGTTTTCATCTTCAGCCATTGAAGTTTGCATCTCTTTGTCTCTTTTCTCTCTTTTTTTTCTGGGTGTGGACGGCCATTACATGGACAAGGGTACCTGTTTCCTTTGGTGAGCTTGTAAGACATATATTCTCCGGCAACAACTACGTCCAAGAAACCTGCAAATTGTAAGCGAGACGAACCGAAATGGCAATATAGCTGGACGTGGGTACGTGATACCTTGGCTCAAAATGCCACTGGAGTCTTTGTCAGAGTGCTATTTTTACCATCTCGAGTGCTGGGGTCCATGTGTATGGGAAGCACCCGAAAGAGGTTAGTGCCCCAGTATGGGCGCACTGGCTTTTGAGCGTATTTTTTTTCTTTGCTTTTGGCTCACAGCTTTTTTTTTTTTTGGTCCGCATCGAGACTAGTGCACAACTCACTTTCGGTGGGGGGCATGCATGTCGAGACGGCACGGTAGACGGAGAAATAAAAGATCCCATACTTGGTCTAGCATGGAGAGCATGCACCCACGGGCCAACCGACTAAACAACCTGGATAGTGCTAGGAAAAAGCTTGTTGTTTTCCTCTGGAGCAATTGGGATCAAGAAATCGTAGATCTTAGGTTGTGCGCTGGAGTAAAACAAGAGTGAGAGAGAGAGAAAGAAAAGGAACTGTCAGTCGAGTTTGCACTTGGAAAGTAGATGAGTCTTTGAAAATAAAATAAAGCGAGCGACCATGTTATGAGGTACGAGGTATGGCATGGATACATGTCCAATATGTCTTTGATCGGCATTTATTATTAATTGGAAGTGAACCGAGCACAGGGGTGAGAGGAGGATATTATTAGACGGAACAACCATGTCAACACAACCCGTGGAGAAAGGAAAGAACGCACACAACAATGCCAACTCGAGTTGCGTCAAGTATCTCCTTCCTTCAGAGTGGGAGTGGGAATAATGAACTTTTGTGCGTGGGGTGTGGAAGCGATGCCAGCCGAGTGCTCAAGAACAACATTGTAGACATAGGCATTGGACACACTCCAAAGGAACGAGGTAACGCAAACAAGCAGCATATGTTATGCTCTCAATAATCATGAGGTGTGAAGTGCGAGGTTCGAGGTTGTTTGTTTGTGCTCACATCGACAACCAACTCTTCACGATGATGCAGAAAACACACACCACACCACTCACCCTCATGCCCCCAGTCTGAACATGGGTCGCCTGTGATATGTATGGTACTACCACAGGTACCTCATCATCATTTTTGTAAATGCTCAATGCTTTCCATGTCTGAGACATCAAGTAGATTTGTGTGGAGGATCATGCCACAATATGTTTATTTGTCTCTGGCAGAATATTGCGCATCGGCCTTTGTCGACAGTGCATACCGAATAAACCCAAACACAAATCAAGCGATGACCGTGCCTGCCTTCCTCCCCGGACAGCATTTCGTTGTTGCAAATGGTTTGCTGCAGTATGTCACCTCGCTTCGTGAGATGGAAGGAGAGGATGCAAGATGAAATGAATTTGCATATGTGTTGCACAGAAACCAAGAACAAACAAGTTATTTGAGAAAAATCCCTTTCATCTTTCGAAGCTTCCTCCATCCTTCCACACATGCACCCAACTGGAATGCTATCTTCTCCCTCAGCTTTCCATGCATACCTCCATGAACTTGACATGTGCTGGTTCACCTCATTCCAACGGAAAACTGCACATGGTGGGAGTACAGGAGAGATGGAGAGTCGATAACAAGCGAAGGTACACATCGGCGAGGTTGTGCTGTTGAGGAATGCTATTTTCAGGTACATCGCTTTGCAAGTAGTGTTGATTGGAAAACGAAATGGTACTCCCACAACAGGAGGTTTCACAGGAGGTTAGCGAAGCGAGGTGCATTAGTCCCTTCATAAAACATTTGGTCTCTTCGCGTGTCTTGGCAGGAGCCAGGGGAGGGGGCTAACATCCACCGCACTTTGCTTTCTCGGGTTTCTGTTGTGCCATGGTAGAATGGTAACTCGACTAGAATAGCTGTGCACCAAGTGCGCACCCGAAATTGTAAGGAGAGAGAGAGATGGAGAATACATACGATTACAATGCCATGTTCTTACCAAAGCAAACACGCAAAACACAGCAGTAACAAGGATTCAGCGCGAGAGCTTTCTCGATACCTTCCCTTGTCCGCTTAAAGTGTTTCCACCCAGTTCAATCGAGTGAAAGGTGGCAGCTGGAAATAGAAACGAGCTTCTTGAGGTGCTCGGCTTGACACAATCTCCCTTCACCCTTACGCCCAACGACATTGCTACCCGCACAAGGTGTCGTTGATCTGCAGGAGCATCCCTACTCATAAATTTTGTTGTCCCTGTCTTCAGTGTTTGTGCGAGCAATGACAAGACCAGGGGAAAGGGAGGGAGAAATGTGGGCTTGGCAGCTCCTTCATTTATGATGCGCCTGTTGGTTCGTTTGAACCTAGCGTAAAGCAACAACCTCCTGGCGCCAAGGTAGGACGAGGCAGCGAGCAAACGACCAAGAGAGGAACCCTTGTGATTCCAAGGATTGATACAGTGGGCTGTTGTGGCGTGAAGAGGGCCGAGTATTTCGTGCCTCGTGCTGATCGCCAGGAAGAGTTGTCGACACACGGGCAACCACTTGCAAAGTGTAGTTGAGTTCAAGGTGGACATGGATAAACAACCATCCCATCCCATCCCATCCAATCCCAGATGTCAAGGGCAGAGCCGTGCAAAAGAGAAAGAGAGAGATAGAGAGAGAGAGAGAAAGAGGCTCTCAACATCCTCTTTGCCTTTTGCCTGTTACCTTTCCTGCTGATTACACTCAGCGAACATGAAAGCATGTACGCGTCCACCCTCAGTCATCCCGTCTCAGCGTCTCTTTTTTGGCTGCTGACAATCATATGTGGGATGAAATGTACCTTTTTCTCGCTCGAGTGCAAAAGTGCTCTCAAAATATCCATTCCTCCCATCCCCCATCCCCTTCATACATGTCCTCTATCCTTCATCCTCTCTTTCCTCTTTCCTCACCCATCTTTCCCCCATTGGTTGGTCGGTCAGTTGTTCGATTAAGGTTTATTGTTCACTCAGGCACTCTTAATGCACCCCCTCCCCACGTCTATGTATTTTCTTGAGAAGTGGCAACGGCGCAACATCTTGTACTTTTTGTATTCTGTATTGTTGTGCATCGGGTATCTTTAATTCAGTAAACGATATTGGTCATTGTCGCGGCATGCCCCACAACAACCCACGCGCAGTTCTCTTTGTACATACTTGGTTGTGTTGTTCGTTTAGAATACTGTATACAACGGAAAATGCCTTTGCTTTGGCCTGTCATGGCGATTCTTGATACACAGTCTTCTTTCCGTCTCTTCTTTCCTTCGTTGTCGTGTTTACTTATTCTATTTCGGTAAACAGAAACACAAGGAGAGGTATACAGCAACCATCAGCGGTTCATTCGTATTGTGGAGCAGCAAGAATCATTAAAGTCGGTGCCTCGAGCAGTTATAAAAGGTTGCCGGCATCCCCTCATTTTTGTCTTTTTTTTTCCTTTTGTCCCTCAACTAGCCGTTCCCCATTCGCCTTACCGCCAACAAAAACAACTGTTGCCCCTCCATCGCCATCACACTTTTGGCCCATATCCCTGAAATTCCTACTACCTACTACCAACCTCATCTCCTTCTCGTAAAACCACCTTCCTCACTCTTACATCCCTAATATCTCCATCATGAAGTCCGCCACTTTCTTCGCCTTCTTCCTGGCCATGTTCGCCATGTTCTTCAGCTCCTCCGTCGCCGCCGTCGAGGCCGAGTCCTCTGCTTTGGAGAAGCGTGCCCCCACCAAGCCCGTTGGCGCTGCCTTCGATGCCACCGTTGACCTCCTCGTCAAGGAGCACTCCGAGATTGTTGTCAAAGCCTTTGCCGATGTCTGCACCGATGCCGATTTGAACTCTGCCCTCAAGACCAACCTCCGTGTCCAGATTTCGTAAGTATTTGCGATCGCAATCCCCCACAACAAACCACACGATTCATTCCAGTGGGCACAGGCGCGTGTTTGTGCACCATTTTCCTGCTCTGTCTTCCTCCCCACAACCATTTCTCGCATTTGATTGGCTCTCCCTCTCTTCTCTTCTGAGCACCAAACTATGAGTTGGCCAAGGCCCACCCGGCCTCGAAACCAGAGGTAGAGGCTCAGTCCTTGTTCCGGCCACTTCCTTCTCCATCGTTGCTTACGTTGGTTGAGGATAGGTGCTCCATTGAGATGGTGCACTCTAGCCTCTTTCACGGCTGCTTCTTTCCAGTTGGTGTCCTTTATGTGCACTTTCTCAGCCTATGTTTGCAAATGGGACTGACTGCAAACTACGCGTCAAAAAACAATGAAAGCGTCTTGTTGTAAAGCCAGTTACTGTAGACCTTGGTTTTTTTATGTGTTCTACTCTCTTTTCTTTTTTTTCTTTCATCTCCATCCTCCTTTCACTCGTTCATATTTGAAATACCTTTGAGGTCTTTTTTCCTGACGCCATCAAAATATACCCATCACTCTCAAATAGCGGCCTCATCAACGTTGACTTCGGTCTCGGTACCAAGCTCTCTGCTGCTCTCTCCACTTCCGTCAAGGCTGCCGTCAAGGCCGAGGTCGATGCCGAGGTCAAGGCCGAGTTCACCGCTAACTTGAAGGTTAACATTGCCGCCATCATCGTCAAGCAGTGCCCCAAGAAGGATGCCGCCTGCATTAAGCTCCAGGCCAAGAAGATTGTCCAGGAGGCCGTCAAGCTGACCACCAAGGCCTCTGCAAAGATCTCTACCCAAATTGCTGCCAAGATCCAGGCCAAGGTCCAGGCCGCCATTGACATCCAGGTCAAGAAGTTCTCCATCAACCTGATCTTGGTCAAGATTAACGTCACCGGAGGTGTCGATGTCTCCAACTCGGTCGGTATTAAGTTCAAGGCTGCTGCTGGCCTCGTCGTCAAGGCCTGCGCTGACATTGTTGCCAAGCAAGCTTCCAAGATCCGCGCCATCTGCTCCGCTTAAGCGAAAAAGCCCCCTTTCTCTCCTCTCCTCCCATGTCACACAACTCTCCTCCCCATTAAATAAAAAACATGATACCATCCTATCCATCCACAGTCCTTGTAGCAATAATAAAATACTCTAGAATTCTTCATGGCCTTAAACCCAAGAGTCGTCTTTTGCTCTGTACTCTGTTGGTGCTGTGAGGTCGAAGTATACAAGGAGTAGTTCTCCGTTCGACCCTTTTCCGGATGAATGGAGGAGGTGTTTTGCTTTCGTTTTTTTTTTTTTTTTTTTTTTTTCGCAGAGTTCTGTTGTTCGATTTTTGCTGCGCTAATGACTACCATCTTACGGGTCTTCCATCATCCTCGAGAGCAGACTGCCACTATGTAGAGAACTTATTAATACCCTCGTCTAGGTATTCTTTTGATCAAAGCTTTGCCGTTCGTCTGTTACTACCCTTGGCCCAGGTTCTCTCGGGACGTCATGGGCGGAGATATAGTCGCATATTTCAAGTGCAATATGGGAATGGTCAACTATTTGTGACCCACGGGCCCAGGCGATCGACGGCAGGCAACATTACCAACTAAAACAAAACAGTCGCTTGTATCCTGCATACAACCTGACGAATCCTCAAGCGTCAGCGATTTCCATCTCGTGGAATCTTGACTGCTATGGATACGACGAATTTGCCTGATAGCCGCTACCAAAGGAAATAAGGAAATATCCACACATCTGTTCGGTAAGGATTATGTGCAAAAAGTGTTTGGAGATACGCTTCGCTCATCATCTAATGCACCATACATTAATTCTAATATTCACTTTCTCCGCTCTCTACTAGGTAAGTGGACTGTCCACAACTTGTACATTCCGGACAGCAAAGGTCCTGCGACTGTGATACCTCTCCGAGTTGACAGCAGCATCGC
Organism: Podila verticillata NRRL 6337; assembly: GCA_000739165.1. Taxonomy (NCBI): domain Eukaryota; kingdom Fungi; phylum Mortierellomycota; class Mortierellomycetes; order Mortierellales; family Mortierellaceae; genus Podila; species Podila verticillata. The sequence goes on along the minus strand of KN042428.1, from coordinate 888,587 downwards.
CATCGACAAACTTAGAATCGGTGACTTGAAGGTGGTCTACGGCCTGAACGACACATACGACCCACGGCTGGCACTGGGGCAGAGGTGTCTAAACAGTTACGCGACCGACTTGCAGCCCATCCATGGATCGGTGACCTGTTGCAGCGTGTTCAAGACGCCAGAGGCCTACCAGTCGCGGTTCGAGCCAAGTGGCTTGCAATGGTCCGACGCCTCCGAAGTGAGGGCGCGAACTGGTTTAGGTATCGAGTTCACGGTCTTGTGCGTGGCGGTATTCTACCATTGCATCTAGAGGACACAAAGGCGCGAGAGATCAAGAACGATAGTCGAGCCTGTGGACGGAGGGGCCAAGCAGGAATCCTCGTACCTCATGTACGCATCCTTCAATCTACTCCATAGAGTGATAGCACAACAGTTCGATTATATAGGCGACAAACCGAACTCGCATACTGGCTCCCCTCTCCTTCACCACGAGCCTGATAAACTAGAGACACCAGTTTCGCGTCCGTGGATTTCGATGGCTGTTGTAGTGCTGATGGTTACCGAAAATCCATTGCGTGTCATGCTCTGTGTAACACAACAGCCCATGTCCGATGTCAAAGGCATCGTCTTCAATCTCGGTTTTCGCATTTCACTCAAACATACCAATCACACCACAGCCCAAGTTTTGATTTATGTATGAATTTTTTTCTCTCTTTCTCGGCCCGCATTGAGTTCACTGTGCAGGGCGTTTATCGTTGTTTTAAAAGACAGCTGCAACTACTTTCATTCCTACTCTTCCACCTTTTCTATTTCTTCGACTTCTCCTCTCTTTTCTATTTTCCCCACTCTTCCGCTCTTTTCCGCTCTTTCATTCTCTTCCTACTACACATACTTATATTCCACAATGCCACTCCAGTTGCGCTACACAGTGTGTTTAACTGCCAACAAGGATACAATCTACTATGTGGCTTCAGCCTCACAATACTCGTCTTCATCCAAGAGCGAGGACTTGCTGGTGTTAATGCGATCAGACCGGCTCCCCACCAAATTCAATGCCGAAATGTGGCGGCCCATCAGCTCGACTCCCCTGAGCTACTTTTACACGTCCTCCCTATATATACCCGGTATAGTTACCTGCAGCGTTAGCAGCGATGGAGTGTTCACTTTTCGACAGTCATCCAGTGGCACCCACGACCATGCCCTCTTCGTAGGTTTCCGATACCACCCCGGGATCAAGACGCGCAAGACTTCAAATACCTGCAGTGTCATCGGCTCAGTCGGCGACTGGGAACGAGTGGATCTGTTAGTATCGTACGATGTCAAATACTTCAACACACAAATCGAAGTCCTCCCCGAGGCTTTCAATGAAGCAGGGGCCGGTGGTGGTGGTAACAATGCACGAATGATCTTCTTCGAACAAGAAGGCCGTCGCATCAGTTATGCGGCGTTTGACAGTACCGGCTACTTGAACAAAATTACTAGTACTGATCTGAAAGAAGTAGTTCTGGTGAGTGATATTGCTCGTTGACTTGTGTGACAAAGCCTGCCCCCATCCCTTCGCTGGCTTCGTTATCATGACAAATCCTCCCCAAAATCCCATACACAAACACTTTCATTTGTTTTGCAAACTTATTTAGCCCACTGCACCTGGAGTCTTGGAGAAAGTGGCATATGGAGATGGCCAGCTGTACATCATCCAAGCCACTTCATACCAGGATCGGGATCTAGGTGCCAAAATGTACAACAGGACTCTGGCTGTCACTCCATTTACGACATCGTATCCAAATTCTCCTGGAACAGTATTCCTTACTGATTGGAACATCGACTGCAGCTTCAGTCGTGCTGATGCCCAGGTCGCCAAGGGAAAACTCTACTACATATGTGTGGTAAGAGGTGCACTTCCGGCATTGGAGTTCTTCAAGATTCCTATCACTAGATAACGTTATTTTTTCCTGTCTCTCTCTCACTTATTCTTCCACTCTTTACCTTGCATTAGGCGAACGAGACGACCAGAAACCTCTACATCTTTGACAGCAAAACACGCAAGACACAAGGTCCTGTAAAGATAGTTGAACCATCTGCTAATCAGATATCCCTCTCGATCGCCTTGACACTGGTCTATGACCGCTCACAACCCGAAGAGCCAAAATTTGCAATCGTAGGGGATAAATACACCGTGGATCTGCAGGTTATGAATGGGACGTCGGCCAATCTGACTTCTATGAAGACGCCAGATTTTGTCTTAGAACAAAATCTAGCTTGGACCTGCCGAACCAGCAAGCAAGACAGAGGACTTGCCATTGGAGGGGCAGTCTCGGGTGTGTTGGCAGCGTTGCTGTTGGTGTGGGTGATGGTTCGGCGGAGACATCGTCGTGCTAAAGAAGTTGACATGAGGGTCAAAGACAAGGAGCTTGAGCTTTCTGTTCGCATTAAGGATGCCAAGATTGGGGAAGGAGAGACAAAGACTCCCGAACGCCAAAGTTCATCATAATAAACGGCGCATTCATATTCATGTCAGGACTATGGTGTTCGTTTTCATCCGCCTGTCTCAAAATAAAGAAGTGTGGCTCGGAGTATTCGACTATAGCCAGTTTGCGAAACTGAATTCGAGGTTCGAGTCCGATATAGTTCCTATCTTAAATTCTTTTTAGGAAGTCAATTTTGGCCTTTTGCGTCGAGTTCAAGGCTTGAATTTGGAGAGAAGTTCGAATTTGTCGAGTTCAATCAGAGCTCTCATTGGATGACGGACCAAATCACAGGCCACTGTCGACCTTGAGGATTTCGTAGTCGAACTTGAGAATTTGTTTCGCAAAATGGATTAGTATGTAGGCGAGGAATTGACGAAGCAGGTTCTCTGCTCTGTGTGTGTGTGTGTGTTGCTAAAGTTTCTTGGGAGTTCAGTCTTTTTTCACTTACACACAAAAAGAAGTAACGACAGCAAACAAACATAAGCAATCCAATCATACAGGATCGTGGTCAATGGCAATATTGGTTGTGCAATTCATACCTTTCCCTGCAGTCCCTTCATAGAGCTTGCGCATGTATGCCCACTAATTTTCTCCTTGCTTTGTGTCTGAGTTGTGTGGTTGGCTGAGCCCTCACTCATGACGAGGACAAAATAGTCGCTTTCCCCACTCTTTGTCACTCTTCTTTTCTCTCTCTTCTCTTTCTCTCTCTCTACCTCCTGCCTTTCTTTTTTTACTCCACTACCCCACCAATATTCAGTTTCATCGATGGCACTGCAGCTGGGGAACTCATTATGTGTTGCCACCAACCATGATACCGTTTACATCGCCGCTACAGCATTATAATCGCAACCCAAACATGGGATGTCCAAGGACGAACAGATGGTTATACTCATACGATCTGACCGTTTCCTCACAAATTCTGCAGCCAGCACATGGTCTCCTATCAGCTCGACTCCATGGACCACTTCAATAGGAAAGTCGGAGCTACTGAAAACGTTTTTCAGAGGAGAGCAACCTGCGTCGTTGACGGCGATGCAGTTTTCACTCTTCGATTCATGTACAATGACCGCACTTCCGCCGAGACTGGTTTCCGATACAACCCAAAGATTCAAAGGCGCAAAACGTCAAGGACATGCAATGCCATCACTCCGGATCTGAGACAGGGAAAAAATGGATGTAAGGGCGGAGGCCGTCAAATACTATGAAAGGCTGGAAATCCTGCCAGATGCTTCGATCTCAAGCAGTAGCATAGTTGTCAATGGCGATGCACTGATGATATACTATGTCTCGAACTTTGACATCGTGTATGCGCACTTCAACAGTACTAGGTCCTTGAACAATATAGGTGCCTCTGATCTGGTGAAACTGTCTGTAGTAAGTAACATGCCATTGTAACTCGTTAATTATATGTGGTTCATTCTAACCATATTTTTTTTGTTCATTGTATGTACTTGGTTGGCCTTCGCCATACGACGTCACAGAGGAAATAGCGCAAGGTGACAATCAGCTGTACATTGTTCAAAGTGAGGCGCTTGAAACTGGCCCAACCAACAGGAAGTTGACAGGCTTCTCATTTTCGTCTTCGTTCAACATGACGGGTCCACCTTCATCGATGGTCTCTATACCTTGGAATATTGACTGTTATAAAAATGAAGCCATGGCAGGGTTGCTAAAGAAAAAATGTATTTTTTCTACAGTGTAAGAGTGACTCTGAACGCGAGGGTGGAAGTTCTAGATATTCAGACTTATGTACAAGAGTCGCCCGAGAAAACGTTGCTAATTCGCTTTCTGGAAATTCTGTTGATCAATTGTCCGGTACGGACGCCGTCAATCTGTTCGTCTTTGACTGTAAGAGAGCTAAAACGCAGGGTCCTTTTAGACTGGTAGGAGAACTGGTAGGAGAACCCGGTTCTCCTTCTATATACCCCATGTAACTTGTCTATGGGTCTCCGCTACAAAAGGAACCCCAGTTCGCCATCTTTTCGGGATAGAGACAAGGACAGGACCTGGGCATAGATTATGTCGTGGACGTCTCTTCTCTTAATGAAGCATCAACTCTCAACGCAACTGCATTCGGGAAAATCCTTCGTTCATACAGAGGCCTGGACCTGCCGAACCAAGGAACAGGAGATGCCGCTTGTCATTGCCGGACTTTGTGTCGGGCGTTGTTGCCACTGTGCTGTTGGGGCTGGTGGTTGTCCGATGGGAGAGACGTCGTGTCCAAAAGGCTTGCAAAGAACAAACTGCTGCGGCCAATCCGATCGAGACCAAGGAGGAGCCCGGTCATGAACCGTCGCACCATCTTGTCAATACACCAAAGTTTTGAATTTTCGTCCGCCTGTTTCGAGGACTCAAGAATCCTTTGGGTTCTTGGGTGCTGTGAATGTTTGCCCTCGACAAGGTCTGCGAAGGGAAAGTCCTAGTGCGTGTGCATTGTAAGCAATGAATACGATGGAGAGTTTGTAGACATAGTTTTATCCGCAAACAAAAAAACATGAACTCATTTTGGTTTATCTCTACGTAAGTGAACCGGAACATTGGGGAATTCATACAACTTTGATGGCAAGATAGCCACAATGCGAGGTCCCAGGCTGGCTAGAGAGTTGGTCCTCCAGTTCTGTGGCCCATACGCCATAACACCTGCCTATCACCCGTTGCCTTTGAAGGGGTCTCACTTTGCCATCGTCCAACTCCTCGGCAGATATTTTGGGGTGGAGTTGTGTTTTGCTGACGCAGCGGCGCCCGTCAACTTGACAATTATCAGAGTACCCAAGAGACTTGCCAGTTCCAAGTGGACATGTGGATCGAGGGGATAACACAGGATTATGATTGTTGAGGTCGTCGCTGACGCGATTGCAGTTGTGTTGTTGGGTGGGCTGTGCCCGGTGGTGGAAACGGGAAGAAAGCATGCGATAAGAGTGTCGAGGCCTTGGATGGGAGCAGTAATTCTCTGACCGCTTTTAGGGTGCCAAAGACTGCTGAGCAGGTCAAGTCCTTTGAAGTCAATAATGAGGAATGGTAGTCCTCAGGGTACCATTCACTTTCACCACGATTAAAATATACCGTGCTTGTGCCTGTTTATGCCTGTTTGTGCCTGTTTGTGCCTATTTGATGACGCTTGTCTTTTTGTCCGTCAGTCTCTCTCTCTCAAGGCCTTGGACGATGTCTTGCATAGCTTGAAGCGTCCAAAGATAAAAATGGGGCTGACTGGGTGAGCGAGTAAGTGAGATTGTTCAGTGAGGCTGCGGCCCATGAGAGGAGGAGAGATAGGAGAGGTGAGCGGTGCCGCAAGATTTTGCAACAGCCACGCCCATCCAACACTCAAATGCACGCCGTCCCTGCCTGCACAGGAGGAGGTTGAAACCGGTTTATGGTTTTTGCGGGTGACAGAACCCTGCCTGCTTCGTTTCTTTGTTAATCCATCCATTCTTGTCCATCCATTGATTTGCTTCCCCATCCATCGATTTAATCGGTATACATCCCTTCGTTCGTTGTTTCTTTGCTCACTCGCAGTGTTCTTCGCCTTCCTTTTTCCACATTATTTTTATCTGCTCCTTGTCAGTTTTATCTCTTTGCCAAGCCTTGTCCGGTCCTCTTCCGTTTCTTTTTCATGTTGATTCATCTTCTCAACGACCTCTTTCTTCGACGCTGAACAGGCCCTTCGCACACTCCACATTCACAACTCGGCATTCATTTCTTCCTTCACTCCCAATCCGCTCCTCTCTCATACCATACCAAGCAAACTATCCGCCTACAATGGAGTCACCGTACGACGAATGGTCGGAGCACATTCATGCTGTCATCACTTTCCTGCAACCGTTCTTTGATGACTGGCGAAGCTACGCCGGTATGGTCAGCTCCCTCCTGGGTGTCGGCGTCCTGATAATGGAGAACCAAGTCCTGCTCAGGATGCGCATGGGCCGATGGGAGATCCTTGGCTATATCCTTTGTAAGTAGTTTGTCTACAACCCCTGTCAACGTAGCCAACGTGGTCGGTGCAGCTGCGAAGTAGACCATTCGCTGTGCTGAGAGAGACCCAAATCGAACCACCCACTCGACAAGAGCAAGTAGTAGCCATCCATCCTCTTCTACCGAAATATTCTTTCAGCGACTAACGTCCAATATCCATCGATTTCTCTTCTTTAACCACTTGATTGTGTCTCTTTACTAGGGTGTGCTGTAAGTGTCACTGTAAACAAGAATATGTTCTCGCCACACATACTATCATGTGGCATGTGCAATTGATTGTTACCGACACTAGTTCATGTCTTGGGAGTGAAAGAGAGCGAGCAAAGCAATCCAGACAGACAAGAAGAGCCTTGGAGCTGACAGCGCGCTGTGGAGCAAGCGCATTGATCTAGTGCAGCCCATTCCCTTGAGACAACTCCTATGACCCTTGACCCTTGACCCTTGACCCTTGACATCCTCAACCACCTTCACGTTCACCGTCCCCTTCCCTTGGACTCCATCGTCCTCCCCCCCTCGCTAGCCCAAGCATCCACCACCTCAACCACCTTCCAGTGGAATGAGGCACGATAGCAAAGGGACTGAGGGGAGCCAATTGCATATGGGCTGGTCTTTTATCTTTTACTGCTCTTTGGCGTTTCCCTTTCAGCTCTCAATGATCCCTCAATTCGTCTTCTCCGGCTCATTTCTTTTCGGCAAAGGTGGTCCCTTTCGTTCTTTGGACCAGCCAAGGACAAAAAGGGCGGGAGACTTTTTTTTTGTGGATTGCCTTTTTCTCAACTTGGTCCAGCTATCCCCAGAACCCACTCGACAAACGCACTCCTGCTGACCACCATCATCCTTGCATACAACACACAGATCTCCTCTGTCCTCGGGCCAATCTTTGATATCATCGTCATGCTGGGACTTCTAGCATACTGTCGCCAGAAGAGGTAATGTCTTGCATGAGCATGGATCTCGGATGGCTATGGCTATCTTTGCCGCTATTGTATTACTATGAACTTACCGAACTACGGCTGGCTGTTGCTGTGCCCTGCTCCTCTACTACTTCCTCGCAATTCTATACTTAGCAACCGCATGCAAATAACAAACGAGACCATCGCAAAAGGTATTTCCACAGCACACAACGATCCAAAACAACATAAAACAGCGCTCCCTAAATCCCTAAATTTCAATATCGGATAATATTGTGAGGGCTGTCGCGTGCCTAATTTTGATGTCGACAGCCAAACTTGGCGGAAAAATATTCATGCTAACTTTCTTGTTGAAATATGATAGCTCTCCTGCCGCCCCCAGTCGCATCCAGTTACAGGATCATGGGTGCCGTCTGCGCAACAGCCACCGTCATGACCCTATGCTCCAATGTCCTGTACATGTTCAGAGGCTGGGAGGAGCCGCTGAGTTTCTATGACTGGGCATCGAACAGTATCCGCTGGCTGACAAGTCAGATCTGGTACGCGATCGGCATGATCTTTTTGTTTCATGTCGTGACCAGGCCAGCACAAAGCGGTGTCGTCCTCTTTGGCAAGTTCCCCAGAGACCTGTGGGCGTGCAAGGTACCGCTTGTTTTCAAGTCCACAACGTGTATGCATGAAACTAGGCACAGTTCGACTAATACTTTTAATTGCTTGACTACAATAGTGGCAGCTATGCATACTCTACATTCCTGTGCATTACTTGCTTCTGAAGCTTTGCGACGTCCACAAGGACTCCAAGCACATTTTGATCCCGTTGGAGATTGTTGTCGACGTTGTTCTGTACAATGGACCTTTCCTTATTATCCTTCTGAGACTCCTGTACTGGGCCTGGAAGGTTGCCTATGACGAAGCCATTTTGACGGGATCCATCTACGAGGATGAAGAACCATCCGAGGATGCCAATCCTTCCGTCAGTGGCTTATTCTTCATTGGCGGAGACAGTCGCCCAGGAAGCTCGACCACGTCAACGACCCGCCCAGGAACAAGCGGATATGTGGGTCTGGCCATGGTAGACTTGGATGAGGCTGAGCAAGGGCAAAGTCGGGTCCATATTACAGCCAAGACAGCGACCACTTCAAACAGGAGCGGAACAAAAGCAAACGCTTCCTCAACATCCAACAAAGCTCACACCAAACCTTCGTCGCCATCAGGACATGTCAAAGACCATCAAAAGTCACTCCCAAAGTTATTGTCACCACCTAAACTAGCACCCAGGTCATCATCACGGATGTCACCCAAGACCTCACCCAAGACCTCACCCAAGACAAGCAGTCCTCTCAGGAACGTTGTGATCTTTAGCATGGACTCGAGCGATGACGAGGACGAAGAAGACGAGGAAGCAATTGTCAAGGACACCACCACATTGCTTGTTCAATAACGCGGGGATTTTTTTCCCAATGGATCATCCTGGATTCTCAGCACACATTGAGCAGAGTGGAGAGGACTAAACTACAAGAAAAAGTGGCACTCGACAATAAGCATATACCCCCACCACCTTTTGTTATCCTTTTTCTTTCATCTCTATCACATAATCCATCATCCCCAACCTTTTCTCGTTTATTTAAAAGAAACAGAGACTCCCATTCTCTTCTCTTTTTTTACAACTTTTCATCTCCAAGTGTCTATACAGCACATACTTTTTATATCCTTTCGTTTGTTCACTCCTCTTACTTATTCTACCCTATCTCTTCCTCTCGATGTATAACCTCTGTACCATAATTTAATAAACCTGCATTGCCCTCCGTCCACACATCATCCATGCGTCTCAGCTCCAGACCTATGCCAACCAGCCCTGTCTCTCGTATATAGCACAGTTCTTCCTTGCAGGTTTGGAGACCAAAACTGTCTTGGACTGTCTTTCGGTCACCAATTGACGGCAATGGACATGGACCCCTTCGCGGACATAGTTGCGTCCGACCTCGCCCACCTTCATTCGTATCATTTTCAGCGCCGTTCAATCCGTGGGCAGTTGTTTGCAGCCAAGAAGCAATAAATATCCACGGAGAGAGTAGGGAAGTCAACCATGAATGGGTGACAATGTGAGAGGCGTCCTAGTAGGGAATATCGCGCCCAATTTTGATGGGGATAAAATTATCGGAAACCCTAGGAACAGCCGAACAAGATTTCAAAATTGGCGTGACTCTGAGAGATGTTGGGTGGGACAGCTTGTTCATTGGCGCGCGATACCAATACGGTGCTCTTTCTCTTTGCCCACCCTTCTTTTTCTTTTGATTAGCTGGTTCCGAAATGTTCCACCTGTGGGCAGGGACAACTTGCACCCTCGCAAAGCACGGATCGTTGTTGGATAGAGTTTTTGGTGCTTTGTGGAGAAAGAAACAAGAAAAAATGCGGTGGATTCGTGCGACGAAGCAGTTTTTGCCCGCAAAAAAATAATTTCAGCAGTGTCCTGGAGACCGTTTCCACGTGACCCGCGCCTGAAAACGGGAGTTGGCCGTTCATTGGAGAGACCGACCGTGGGCAAGTTTCGTTTCTGACTTAATCGAGGCCAGGCGTTCCTGAGCTCATCGCTGACCCATGCAGATAAAAAGACAATCTCCATTTCCCACTTTTCTTTTTTTTCTCCATTCATTGTTCATCACTTCTTCTTCCTCCTCTTTCTCGTCACTCTCCACTCTCGCCACCCAATCCCGTTTTGTAAATACCGTTCCTTCCTTTTAAAACAACACCGCTACTCCAACCCTCTTACACCTCCCTTCATGTCTCTTCGCGCCTTGGCCTCTGCATCCAGACCCTTCCTCCTCAACTCCTTCAAGACCACTCTCAAGCCCCAGCAACCAAAGGTAGCCAAGCCGACAGGTCAATTGGACTGGATCGATCTAAATCGCCCAACGGAATACTAACTGCTTCGTAACTGATGGCCATCCTAGATCGTTGCCAACATGCTCTACAGAAACTACACCGCCGCTGCCGCCGCTCCCATCCCTGGCTTGGGCCAGCCCGACATGTCGAAGGGACCCCTCTACCGCTACGACACTGCCCTCCCCAAACTCCCTGTCCCCACCTTGGCCGAGACTTGTGCCCGCTACCTCAAGTCCGTCCGCCCTCTCCTTAACGACGAGGACTTTGCAAAGACCTCGGCCGCTGTGGCCGAGTTCCAAAAGTCTGGTGGCGTCGGCGAGGAGCTCCAGAAGCGTCTCTTGGCCAAGGCCAACGACCCCAAGACAGTCAACTGGCTCGAGGACTGGTGGAATGATCTGGCCTACTTTGGCTACCGTGATCCCGTTGTGATCTATGTCTCTTACTTCTATGCTTACAAGGACGATCGTTTCCGCAAGAAGCCCACCCAGCGTGCTGCTGCCATTATCCAGGCTGCCATGGACTTCCGCCGCCAGGTTGTGGACGAATCCTTGGCCCCCGAGATGGCCAAGAAAGCACCCCTGGACTCGTCGACCTACAAGTACATGTTCAACGCTTGCCGCTACCCCGCCAAGCCCAGCGATTTCGAGCTGGCCTTCGACCCTGCCCAGAACAACCACGTTGCTGTGGTGCGCAACAACCAGTTCTTTGTCTTTGATCTGGTCAAGGACGGCAAGGTGCTGAGCACTGCCGATATTGAGGCCCAGCTTGATGCCATTGTGAAGCAGGCCGGTGATCGCAAGGACCCTGCCATCGGAGTGTTGACCTCTGACAACCGTGACATCTGGACCGAGGTAATTAGCTTTGATCTACCATTATCATGCTGTGTGTGGGTGGGAGTGAGTGAGACTTCGGTTCGGGTACTTTTTTGTTTCTTTTCTCTCAACACCAAGGATCGAGAAACGAGTTGGATGTGGGATTGTGAGGGTGTAGATTCTCATTGGAGGATGGCGGATAAAGTGAAAAGCAAGGGCTCTCGCTCTTCTTTCAGACACAGAAAACGGCATTTTCCATCATCACATCCATGTGAAGTCCACCCTTCGTTCTTGATCTATATTATCGTCGAGATATGCGATCACTTTGGAGGGAAGACCGAGCGGTATCCACATCACACAAACAAAACATGCTTTGTTTGTGCACTGTACGCTTTGCCATGTGCACATGTGTGCTATGGTGACGCTCTATTCCCAATTCAGGGCAATCCGAAGAGCAATCCGAAGAGCAGTAAGATCGATCCACAGCAGTGTTCCTTGGGAGAGTAGACGGAGAAATGAACCAAATAAGGGATGGACGCCTTTTTGTTGGGTGGCGAGTTCATCTCCTCCATCGGACTATGCTGCGACCATTCGTCGGCGAGGATCTTGTTTGGACGACTTTCACTTTCCATTTTTTATTCGGATGAACGTGTACCCTTCCCTCGAATTTTTTTTTTTAGTGTCACTTCCAGTTCACTTCTCCGATCTACGCTTTCATTCACTCGATCATGTCTGCTTCGGCATCCTCCTTGCCCAACTCGAACACAACCACGCTTCTCGTCAACTGTTGCCTGACATATGTTCTGCTCGCTCTTCTATGCATCTTAGGCTCGCAAGACTCTCATCAACGCTGGTTCCCAGAACGAGGAGCTCCTCCGCAAGATCGAGTCCTCTGTCTTCCTCCTCTGCTTGGACGACTCTAGCCCCGTCACCCGTGACGAGGTCTCCCGCGCTTGCTGGCACGGCGATGGCCGCAACCGCTTCTTTGACAAGGCTCTTCAGTTTATTGTCTTTGAGAACGGCAAGGCTGGTTTCATGGGCGAGGTAAAGAAAAAGATATGTCTTTGTAAAGTATGCTCCCGTTGGCCCACGACCTAACATTTGTGTACATTACGCCTAATCACAATTAGCACTCCACCATGGACGGCACCCCAACCTGCCGCCTGAACGATTATGTCTGCACCACCTTGGCTCAGGGAAAGATTGATCACGGATCGGCCTCTGTTTCATCCAACCTCCCTACTCCCCAGAAGCTCAACTTTGCCTTCAACACTGCTGTCCACAAGGCCATCGAGACCTCGGAGAAGAACTTTGAGGAGCTGATTGGCAAGCACGGATTGTATGTCCAGAACTACGAGGGATACGGCAAGGGCTTGATCAAGAAGTTCAAGTGCTCGCCCGATGCCTATGTCCAGATGATCATCCAGCTCGCTTACTACAAGATGCACGGCGTCTCCCGCCCCACCTACGAGTCTGCTCAGGTCCGCAAGTTCCAGCACGGCCGTACCGAGACCTGCCGCACCGTCTCGACCGACAGTGTTTCCTGGGTCAAGGCCATGGAGAACCCCCACGTCTCTGCCGATGAGAAGACTGCTCTCTTCAAGAAGGCTCTTTCCTCCCACGTCGAGTACATGGGCAACGCTGTCGAGGGCAAGGGTGTCGATCGCCACTTGCTGGGTCTCCGTCTGTCGCTCAAGTCTCACGAGTCCAAGCCCGAGATTTTCACCCAGGAGGTCTTTAGCCGCTCCTCTCACTGGAACTTGTCGACCTCACAGTTGTCTGGCGAGCACTTTGACGGATACGGTTGGGGTGAGGTTGTCCCCGATGGTTATGGAGTTGCCTACATGGTCAACGAGAACAACTTGAGCTTCAACGTTGCCTCGATGAAGGAGATGCATCCCGAGCGCCTGCACCACTACCTCAAGGAGTCTGCCTCTGAGATGCGCGCACTCTTTGAACAGACCTTGCTTGAAGCCCCCAAGTCCAAGCTGTAAAAGAAAGAAGCACTAGACGATGAAAGATCAAATAAATTGTATATATTAGCTCGACATGACCTTTGTCCAATCCTGCTTTTCTGCTGTCGTTACGTTTGCTTCCAGCAGATGCCATTTGTTGTTCACTTGTTCCAGCCTACCAGCCTCATTCGCTGAGTGCTTCTTACAGCGTGCTCGTCTGTCCGTCTATAGCGCAGGGTCGCCTCGTGGGCAGAAGATGCAAGCCGAAGGGCCCAGCACGCTTTTTTGTCTGGAGGAGGTAAAAAGGTCACACGCAGCCAATCAGAAGACAAGGGCGGGCACAGAGATGACCATTTTTCCCTCCCTTTTTGCCTGCGTCTATGTGTGCCATCTCTCTCTCTCTCTTTTGATTCCCATCTCATCAAATACCATCACGCCCAACACACACTCACCACTCCCGCCCTAATCAGCACATTCAAACGAGCGAACTGTCATCATCTACACACGCACCACACAGACACACACACACACACACACCACAAATGAAGTTTCTTGAATACTCTGGGATAGAAGCCATCAACAGCGCCCTTGTCTTTGACACGCCTGAATGCAGAGTCTACGGACGAGTGGAGCCTTATTCCTGTAAGCCGATTTTTCTTTTGTTGTTGTTGTCTGTTGTTGCCTGTGTTCAAAAGCTATAGTGGGTGCAGCGTTTTACCGAACAATACCGTCCTTTGGACCATTGTCTCCCTCCATTCGTTGACCCCCCATCGAGCTTTTCTTGTTCTTTGTATTACGACACTAACAAGATGTATGGTTTCTTATCATGATTTTTTTTAGGCAAAGCCGCCGGCGCCGACAAGAAACTATACAAGCAAATCGAGAACCGCTACGACCAGTCCAACAGCCCGCCCGACAACGAGGATGGCAGTGCGGGATCCTTCCGCAACATCATCTCACCGTTCGGGCCATTGGACCAGCCGGCCTCGCGGCGGACACTATTCTACTTGATTGGCACGCTTAACGCCTCGTTCCCAGACTATGACTTCTCGTAAGGATGTGCTTTTTTGTGTGGCTTCTTTTACTTCATGATGTCGTGCTCCCCGCAGTCAAGTGCTTTTCTGGGTGCTCTCTTCGCCGTGACGCTGTCCCTCAACATGTGACTCTTTTTTGAAATTGATGGGTGTGGGGAAAGGAAAAGCTAGTGAATCCGGATACCCCATTGGGTGCTATGAGGATTGGGTTACATCATACTTGTTTCCTTTCCTTTGTTGGGCGAGTCTTGAACTTTAACACAGACGGGGATGGAAGAAAGTAGGGCGTAGCACTTTTTTTTTTTTTTTTTTCTCCTTTCGATGGTATTTGGCAACCCGATCCATAGTCCCATTTGGCTATTAATACAAATCCTCCATAGCAATTGCACCAAAGAAAAAGCTGCAGGCATTGTCTGTCTACTTTCTAACACGCAAAAAACCTACTGGTTTTTTTTTTTTTTTTTTTTTTTTTTTTGTAGGAGTGTCAAGCCAGAGCAGTTCCGGAAAGAGCCATCTGTCTCCATGGTTATCAACTCAATTAACGCAACACTACTGAACCACGGCAAGGAAAAAGTGGTCAAGGATCTGCAGATCTGGGACTCGATCGACACACTGATCCAGCTCGAGGACTCGGATGTGTACAGCTACAACCCGGAGAGCGACTCGGACCCCAATGACGAGGAGGGCGGCGGAACCTTGTAAGTAAACCTGGAGAAAGGAAACAACGATCTTTTTTTTGCTAGCTGTATTTATTCAAGGAAGATCACAAGTCTACAAGTCCACGAGAACGAAAAAATGCTGACACTTTTATGAATTTGAAATTCGATCTAGGTGGTCATTTAACTACTTTTTCTTCAACCGGAAGCTAAAACGCATCATATACGTGACCATGCGCGGTGTCAGGTACGAGCTATTGGGTCCATGACAAGGAAGAGAAACAAGTACACATGGCTTACGCCTATTTTTTTTTTTGACTTGTAGCCATGGAGTACCGTCAGAAGACGGCGAGGACGACTTCTCGGACGAAAGTGATGACGAGAACGGTGTTGGCCATCGAAGACGAGGGTATGTCTTTTTGTTGGAAGTTAATGATTGGTCTTTCAAATGTTTACCGCTTGACCGTGGGAAAAACTAACATCCCTGTCCTTTCATTAAAATAGCATGCGATATGAGGACTACGTTGCAGGAGAGATGGACATGCTATGAATGCATACTCAATGTCGTGCATTCAAAAGCAGGATGATATCTTGCTTGGCTTGATGGCTCTCCACCACCACTCTTTTCTTTTCTTTTTTTCCACCCTTGGTCTGAATAACTTAATGCTTTGTGGTTCCTTGCGATAACTCTTTCTCTGTCCAGGTAAAAAAAAAAAACGCAGGGCCGAGGACACTTCTTATCATACAGTCCTCTTTGTTCCCATACACCCTGTTTTTCGCCTCCTTTCTCTCTTTCTTCTCCTCAATTCCCCACTTCATATATCGAAATAAAGGAATGAGCGCCGCATACATCAATCTTTGCGGGTCTCTTCCATACCTTTTCGCAATAGTCTGTCGCCATGCTTATGCTTATGGGTACAGCTAGAGCCAGTCTTTCTCGTTGTTTACTTTTTTTTTCTCCGGTTTCACGGACCAAAAAAAGCAAGGAAAGAGAATGACGGGGCACAATAGATGAGAAGAGGAGAAAACAAACAAGAACACCATATTTGAGAACGCATAGTTGTGATCAAACTGAGGAATATGAGATAGAAGCAGGTGAGTTGTGAGTGCCAAAGTAGCTACCCTTCCATAGTCTTCCATAGTCTTCCATAGTCAAATGCTCATAGTTGCTTGGCTTGTCAGCGCTGTTTTAATCAGAATTTTAGGTGGGTGAAAAAAAAAACCAGCAAAAGTAAAAAGCAAAAAGAAAAAAAAGGAAAAAAAAAAAAAAAAAAAAAAGGTCTCTTCTACTCTATGCCATTCCACACTTCACTGTTGGCTTCAGCAGGAGTGCAGAAGGCTTGGGTAAGATCTCCCATCGCGAGGCACTTGTACGCATGATCAAAGCTCCTCCAGACCTTGGCCAGCTTCTCGCCGCGGCAGGAACCGGCCACATTGCGGTTCGTGATAAACGGATCCATGACACACAAGAACGGCTCGCTGCCAAATCGGTCATGGTACCGGCCACCGTTGTTACCGTTCACGCCGTTCATGCCCATATCGCTGCTGCTACTGGTGCTGGGACTGCCTTGGAACTCTGGCGCATGGTCCGGTGGGTACGACCGACCGGAACGAGGGACCACTCCTGCCGATTCCTGGTTCATGATAAACGTCTGCTCCTCGGCACTCATCCACACATGGCGATCACCATCGTACACATACCCGTTTCCTGCATGTCGAGTCTTAAACCCCGTGGAGCGCTCTTGAGCCAGCTGAGCCTTTTTCTGTCGTGCGACTGTATTGCGTTCTCGGAACTGTCCCATCTGCGAGTTGACCTCCATGGTCCGGTAGTCGAATCGCCTGCAAAAGAACTCAAAGAACTCGTACAAGAGTTGGGCCACCGGCTTCTTGTTGGTGCGTCCATAGCCCTTGTACTGGGGAAGACGTGTGTCGTACGTGCAGTCGAATCGCTGGCCGGCTTGAAGCACAGACCGTTGCTGGACCAACCCCTCAGACAATGCTGCGCCCAGAGCCTTTTTCTTGCCGTTTTTGGGACAGGTGAACTTGGACTGCAGACGAGGGAGGATGGGTTTCTCCTGCTCTTGGAAAAAGACAATACCCATCAGGATCAGGGCGTAGCTGCAGAGATAGCCCTGGCTAGCATCGAGAATGCCGTGGCACTTGGCAAAGTACTTGAGGAGCATCAGGAACACGGGCAGGCGATCGTCAATGTCAATATAGTTCTTGATCATCTCCGAGTTGGTGATGCCCAGCGGATGTTGTACGTTAAGGTCGCAGTGGATCGAGGTGTAGTTGTCCACAAACTTGACGATAGGAACCTTGGCATCCGTGATGGCGCTCACTTCGAGCATCTGGCACTCACTTTGAAGCCAGGAAGCAAGGAAAGAGACGTCCGAGTGCATGGCTTGAGGCTTGAAGAAATCGGAGTAGACACACATGTCGACATCACTGTTGTTGTCTCCAAGGCCAGTGACATAAGAGCTATAAGATATTGTAAACACATGTTAGCAAGGACCCGTCACCCGGTTCAATAAACAGAGCGCCTCTCTCCAATGTAAACACTCTTCCATACCCAAATGGTCTGATTATCAACCCTTGACCTGGGAACTTGGTGTCAAACAAGTGTTGGAGGCGCTGTACAAGATGGTGTCGCATATTGATTTCTTCTGGCGATGCGATGAGGAGCTACATTCAGGAAAAGGATAAGCAGATCGATGATTAATGACGGTGTCGATATGGGGACACGGACCATATCGAAGGAGACAAGGAAAGTGCGCACTTACTGGATACCACTCCTTGATTTCCTTCTCCATCAAGTTGAATGCCATCCCAGGCGATCTCCAGAGACCGAGTGAAAAGTCAATGCCGTGCAAGTTGTAAAAGATTTGATTGCCGCGGGGCCACTTGGTAGTCTCGTTCAGTCGTGGTTGCCGCTGTTCATTGACACTTGAAGCTTCGCCGACAAGCCCGGATTCCTCCACTGACCACTCTTGGGCTTCTGCTGACAAACAAGTATCATCCTCTTCGTCCCCGTTCATATCTGCCTGCGACATCTCCGAGCGCTCCTGGGAACCAGTTAAAGGGGAACCCTCCAGTGTTGGGGTAAGCGTGGGTGCAGAGGCACTTCCATTGATCAAGGCCACAGGAGTGGGCTGAGGTAGTGTGGACGCAGTAGTCCCATCGGTCAAGGAAGGAGGGACCAACAGGGTTCCCAATTTCTCAGCTTGCTCCAGTGCAGCATTCAGCTCTAGGCGGAGTCGAACCTGCAGTTCCTGTTGCTGAGCGAGCTGTTCTCGAGCCCGTTGCTCAGCACTCCCCTGCATGTAACGCTCGATGTTCTCCCCAGCCTGCTGCGCGATCCTCTCTTGCTCTTCCTGGGCGAGTTGCTCTGCCCTTTTCTGAGCTGCAGCCGATTCTCTCTCTCGGCGCACCTGCTCAGCCTCCAGCTGTGCTAGGAAAAAGGCCAACTTCTCGTCCTCTGCCTTTTGCTGGGTGATCCTTTCACTTTTCTCGGCCTTCTCGCGAATCCTCTCCACGGCTTTTTCGAGGGTGAGTTTCTCCGGTTTAGCTTTATCTCGGGCGAGTCTCTCCTCCTCGGCCTTTTCACGTACGATCCGCCCCTGTTCGGCCTTTTCGCGAGCAATTCTCTCTCGCTCAGCTTTCTCTCGGGCGCCTCTCTCTCGTTCGGCTTTCTCGCGTGCAATCCTCTCCTGCTCAGTTCTCTCTCGGGCAAGTCGCTCCTTCTCAGCCTTCTCGCGCGCAATCCATTCTTGCTCAGCAATCTCACGGGCTACCTTTTCCATCTCCTCTGCAATCGCAGCCCGCTTCTCGACAACTTGCTCGATCCTCTCAGCTCGTTCCCGTTGCGTCTGCGCAACAGTGCCCTCAGGATCCTGCAAGCGACGCTCCTGGAACTCAATCCATTCGTGGGTTGTTTCCAGCTGCCGTTCGCTTTCGAGGTAGTTCACCAAGGATTGAGTTCCATCCTCGTCCATGTGGGTATAATCCATGACCAGTGCCGTCGCTTCCGAGTCGGAAATATCCATGTCAGCCTCGTCATCATCGCTATATTCGGTAGAGACGCTACCATCGTTATCATCTTCGTCGCTGGGGAAATATTCTTCGTCCTCGAAATCGGGCGCGTTCATGGGGTCCTCGAAGCGAAGGTCGCACAGGTATAGGTATGCCAGGTCCCGCTCTCGTGACGAAGCCAGCTCTTGCTCCGAGATCCCGCTCTTGGCCTTTTCAAGATACTGCTGTGTGATTTTCTCGGTCCACACTCGAGTGTTTCGCAGAAGGTTGGCCTCGATTAAGTACGCCGGCAGAGTATCCATCAGCTTTGTTCCGTACGGGTCCTTCTCCTCTTCGTCACTGACGTCACCACTGGATTCTGATCCGGTCTCGCTGTCGCTCTCGCTAAAGACATACTCAGAGTCGTTCTTGTCGTCGTCATCCTCTTCCTCAACCTCCTCTGAAGAATCCAAGAGATCAGGTAGGTCCGAATCTGTCCCTGAATCTGATTCCGAGTCCAAAAGGTCTGGAAGGTCTGAATCCGTGTCCGATTCCAAATTCTTGTTGGCCACAACCTTCTCCTTTTTGTCATGTGAATCTAGGAGATCTGGCAGATCCGGCTCTGTTTCCCAACCTGAAGATTCATTGGCCTTTATCTCATTCGACTTTTTCGCGTCCTCCTCGACGTCCGAATCCAACAGATCGGGGAGGTCGTCGTCCGTCTCCGAGTCGTTGTTGTTGTCTGAGTCCAAGAGATCTGGTAGGTCCGAGTCGGTTCCTGAGCCCGCATCCGAATCCAAGAGATCAGGCAAATCAGCATCGGTTCCTGAGTCATCATCGCTGACGTCTGAATCCAACAGATCTGGAAGGTCCGAGTCTGTCTCCGAGTCCTCGGACATGGACTGATACGACATGTTGGCCGCCAATGACTCCCGCATCGCATTCAATCCGGCTTGCGCAGCTGCAGCGGCGCTTCCGTTGGTGGCCTGGGTAGGGGCGTTGGGAGCGGCTTTCGTGGCTTTTAAATTTCTTGCGGTGGCGATCTTTCTACCAGGGAAGGCCCCAGGTATGGTTCTGATGATGGTGGAGGTTGAAGGTGTAGTGATTTCAGTGGGAGCTGCAGACGAGGTAGCGGTGGTGGTGGAAGTAGTAGGTGTATTTACTTTAGTGGGAGCTGTAGACGAGGTGGTGGTGGTGGTGGTGGCGGTGGTGGTGGTGGTGGAAGTAGTAGGTGTAGTAACTTTAGTGGGAGCTGTTGACGAGGTGGTAGTGGTGGTGTTCTTAATGTTCCTAGTGTCGGTCTTGCGTGTGCTGTGTTCCCGAATAAGCCGCTGTCGGCCCTTTTCGATGTCTTTATCGCGACGAAGGAGCATCCGATTGAACACATCTGCAAAGAGACAAATGTTCACGAGCTGGGAGTTACTGAAGTCCGCCATGGCTGCCGTCGCACTTTCCGAAAAGTAGTCACAATGGAGGAAGGCGTTCACTCGTATTCTGATCAAGCGCGAGTTGGTGAGGTCCAGAGTCTTCTTCCACTCGCTCACCATAAACTTGAAATACTCTTCGTTATTCTCGAAGTCGTCGTCAACACCCGTGGTTGAGGCCTTGGATGATGTAGAGGAGGTTGGGGCAGGCTTCGATGGCGTACCCTTTGGTACTTGTGTGTCGGCCAACGCAGGTCTTCCAGAGTTTTTGTCCTTTGATGCTGTTGTGGCTGTGGCTGTTGTTTTTGCTGGTGTCTTTGCTGTTGCTTTTGTTGATGTCGTTGCTGTTGTTTTTGATATTGGGGTCACAGTCTTGGCTGGTGGCGGAGTGGCGCTCTTGGCTGAAGGAGGAGTTGTAGGTATGGCAGGTGGGGTCGCATTGCCATTAGATATCAAAGATGATGGAGCAGCGTCCGGTTGAGTAGACGTGATAGGTGGCAAATGTGCGAGGCCTTGCTCTTTCAACACCCTGTTGATGTTGTAACTTCGGCTGTACTTTTCCACCCCCTTGAGCCTGTAGGGCTCGATCAGTGTAACTGACCTACCTCCTGTGCCAATGTCCTTCCAGAGCTCCCGCAGACCAAACACCATGGCCGAATACCGGTCGTGAAACTTTGGGCTCACAAGGTTGTTGTAAAAAGTCCAGTACCGCTCGTGGTCAGCCGCGGTCAGAGCCCTGAGGGCAAAGAAGTCTTCCGACATGCCGGGAAGGTCGACCACAGTGAGTTCGCGAGCCACCAGCAGTGATGCTCGGAAGGGATCGTTGAGATATCGATGCAAGTGCGCCGCCGAGAAGGCAAAGGGTGCGGTGACAACCTGGAGCTCGAACAGGGACATACAGTGTTCAAAGCCAGCATCATCTGGGACTTCCTGAGCCACACGAGAGTATTCTTCCGATGCGCTGGCGAGCTTATCGAATTTACTAAGGACTGAGCGGGCGTGGTTCCAAGCCCTGAGAAGGACGGTGAGGTTGAGTGGAACCATAGGCTTGTGAGTCTTCGTGCAGGCTGCAAGCTCGAACAGGACGATTTCAAAGAGAAGGTGTGTGAAATGGTGGTCGTCCCTGGTCCTGCGAATGATTTCCAGTGCTGGGTCCATCAAACCACTGCTCCCGGGAGGCAGAAACGATACCGGTAGCATCTGCATGATGTTAAATAGCAAACAAGGAGCTGGAGTGAGATTGTGCTCTTTCAATCAGCGAAATACCGGCATAATTTTGTTAGACTCGAGATGTAAACATACCTTGGAGTGAAGTGTGGATTAAGGACTTGAATTGTTGTTGAAAGGGCTCTGCCGATGTGGACGAGATGTACCGAATCAAGTCCAGACGAGAGGGACAAGGGTCATGGACATCACTGAGAGACAAGTCCACCTTTGTGACTGCTGAAATGAACACTGATATTTTATTTTTCTCTTTCCCTCTCAAACGACTCACTTAACAAACAGATGAGATCTCTAAGCGGCAACAGAGGCAACCTTCTGGGCTGCTAATGTGATCTTGTCGCCCAAGCTAAGGGCAATACCCTGGGTCTTGCTGCGAATGCGGACATGGCCAGTGATGGGGCCATCGCCCTGGCGCTCGATACTCAAGTTGGCCAACGCATCCTCACCAAACACAGAGCGGGCGTACATGTTGGCCGACAGGAAGCCGCACTCGCCTGAAAGTGCCGCCTCGGGAGTTAGACACGACATGTTAGTCGACTTCATGATGTGGTTGAGGTACTCTTGCAGGTCACTAATTGTTTCATGAGTCGCAAAATCAATAAAGCGTTAGCTATTGTTTTAAACAACAGTGGACAAACAAACACAAAGACAGATAATGTGAACTTACGTGATGGAGGTGTTAACGTTGACCTTGTTCTCCCACTCAAACTCGAGCCACATGCTGCGGAACTGGGTCTCGGTGCAGTATGCGGGGTTGATGTAGTCCATAATGTCAATGTGGATATCGTTCAGGACTACGCACTGGCTGTCGCCTGTTGTGGGTCCATCGTAGACAATGTTACCGAAAATGACACCAGTCTCGGTCGACGACACCTTGATGTTGGCCTTGATCGAGTGGAAAGAATGAGGTGCAATGGTGTGCTGTCCAGGGCGCTCCACCAACTTGAGATCACCCAAGGTGGCAAACTCAATGGCAAGGTTCTGGAGGGTATCGGCTGTTTGGTTCACAATCAACACATCGAGCATAATGTCAAACTGATGCACGTTGACATAGGCCTCGGCATAGACTGGGTCTGAGAAACCAGTCAACTGTACAACACGGCTCAGCTTCGACATCAGATCGTCCTTGGAGTCGCCTGATCCTGTGGCGCGGGTCAAGTCCAGCTCGTACTCGTCGGTCTCGTCGCCGTGTTTGGCCTTGGAGAACTGGCGGAAAGTGATCAGATCATCAGCCTGGACACGAGCATTCTTGTTGTCCTTGGCCTTCTTCTCAGCCTGTCTCTTCTCCTCGGCCTGGACCATCTTGCCAAAGACTGCCTTGGTATCCTCCAGGAACACTTGCTTCATCACGGGATCCTGGCTAAACTTCTCCAAGACGTGAAGGCATGACATGATACGGTCGTACGAGTCCTCGTCGATTGGGGAGCTGGCAAACTGGGACTGACCGACACGGATGATGGAGGTCATGATCAACATGGCCTCGGCGCGAAGAGAGTTGAGGCGGCGGTGGTCGTGACTGACATCCGAGAAGCGGAGAACCAACTTGGTCAAGGTGGAGGCCAAGGCTGTACCAAGGTAGAAATCGCCACCCAGGAGCAAAGCACGCAGTTGAGGCTTGGCAGCAGCCTTGACAGCATCCAACTTGGACTGTGCAGAGACAGAAGAAGCAAAAGCCGACTCTGTAGCGTAGGTTCCATCAGCCAAAACACGCTTGACGGGTGTGTTCTTTGTCTCGGGAGCCTTTTCCTCGGTGTCCTCGCTTTGTGCCTCGCTCAACAAGCGCTGCTCAGAGGCCAAGATAGGGATCTCACCCAGTCCTGCGCGAATGTGCTTCCATGCGTCCTCAATGTCCTGAACCTCCAAGCAGTACTCTCCAACAATCCAAAGGGCACCACGAAAGACCTTGGCCGCCTTCATTTCGGGGAAAGTCTCCATGAGGCGCTCCAAAATCGAAGATCTAAGGCTAGGGAACTTCTCAACAACCTCACTAATACAAAAATAAACAAAAAAAGCCGCGCGTTGTAAGTATTAGAACCATATCCGTCGATAGTGCAAGTGTGCCTTTCACAAGACGCAAATATTTCTAACCATACCGAACAAAGGCAATGACATCAACGGCCGAAGGGTTGTTTGAATCGCCGAGGAACTCCATAAGAACGTGAACAACGCTGGCAGCGACCTCTGAGAACTTGATGGCGCAGGAGTGGATGGACTGGATGAGCAGCTGGCGATACTCCATGTTGAGGTCATAGTCCTGATCCAAGGTCTTGGAAAGCTCCTTCTTCAAGAATCCGACCACCTCATCAACGTTACGGCTGGAGACCATGTCCAATGCGATGCCAATAGCCTTTCTGCGGACAGCGATATCGGGGCTAGAGAGAACGCGAAGAATCTCCATGACAAGATCATCCAGGACCTTGTCGTGCTTCTCGCGCAACTCGTTGAATCGTCCAAGAACAATGAGCTTCACGTTGTTGTCGGCTTCCTTGACAATTAACTCAATGTAGCAGGAGGCAGCTGCCTTCACGGCAGCAGGGTTGGAAGTCAAAGCGATTAAGGTGGTGGCGGCCTCGTATTTGACTGAGTGCGACTGAGCGTTCAACAGCTCAAAGATGCAGCGAATGTACTTGCCCTATATTATCATCATAATCGCCATTGGTCGTTAGATATTGGCTTGGTGATATTTGCTATCACAAGCGTTTCCAGAATGAGCAGCTGTTGTACCTTGTTGGCGGCGTTGTTCTTGCAGTCCTTGCGGATCAAATCGACGACCGCCATCTGGAGGAGCTCATCAAAGTTGGGGACCTGGTTGATGACAGACTCAAGATACTCCACAGCCAGCTCGGGTGCCGAGTTGCACAACATGACGAAGGCGTTGCGCTTGCAAGACATATCTGCCTCCTATAAACATCCAAAATTGTAATTGTTGTCCATGGTGATCAGTTTCTCAATTTCTCAATATCCTGCAGATACTCCAGGTAAAAAAATCTTGATTCTGCAACAAACCTGAAGCAACAGAGCATGGATCAGCTCGGGAGCATCGGGGACGAGGTAGTCAAAGTGCTTGTAGACTGTGTAGATGGCGAAGATGGCATTCTTTCTGACATATGAGTGGCGATGTTCCTATTAAAATGGGCGCAAAGATCCGTCGTTAAAATTATGACACCGTAAAGAATGGTCATGATAGATGATTAGAGAATCAATACGTGTAAAGACGAGGTGCATCGACATACCAAGCAGGCGCGAGCAGAAGGAAGAAGAGGCTCCAGAAGTTCGGCCTCACGGAGCTTGCAGAGGAAGCGAAGAGTTGAACCTCGAATGTACTCGTTGGGATGCTGCAAGTCGCCCATCAATGCGTTACTATGCGTTGACAACCAAGTGCAAACATGGTAAGTTTCCATCATAGTGTCAACCATTCTACGCCTACTGGTGGAGGGAAAAAGATATGAATATCCTACCACACAAGAATCATCTCCTGCTTAAGCTTGCCATCAGGGTTGGTCTTGGGGCAGATCTCGAGGTAAAAGTGGACGAGCTTCTTAAGCTGCTTGTTCCTGGAGCGCATCACGTTCATGATGACGGGCATCAAGAGCGAATTGAGGGGGTCGCCGTTGAGCATGGTGAAGATGACCTTGCGCATGGTCTCGATCTTGATCTCGTCCGAGCCCTTCTCGATCCGCTGGCGAAGGGTCTCTGGCCTGATCTCCTCGTCAGCATCGCTCTGGTGGATGATGGTGTAGCAAGCGTCGGCCGTGCTCATGGTTGTTGTGAGGGAGGGGGTTAAATCAGGGAAGGGATGAAAAGTCGCGCGACGTGTTTATTCCTGCAGGATGATGGCCAAGGGAAGGAGCGAGGGGGGAGGATAAGGCAGGGATGAATATGGAGGCACAAGAAGATGAGGATGGATGGATGGAGGATGTTGAAGGAGAATGCAAGATGATGAACACTTTTAGCGCGTACTCTGTCTGAGCTCGAGTCAGGACTGGCATATGAGCAGTCTGTCGGTCAAATGTATTTCGCAGGGGTTTCTTGCGCGGATGAGCTCGATTCTTCACCAATGACACGTCACCGAAATGCGCCAGGTAGAGTCCCGAGTTACCTCTGCTTACAAGACACGCCCACACCATGGGGGCGTTATGGCAGTCAACCGCAGCTAGCGGATCTTGCTAGATAAACGTATAGGCTACAAGATGACTAACAGACCTGCAACCCTACAGTGTCCTGCTCCCTCCCGCCACTTGGTCCTTGGATGTGCTGGCTGGCTGTGAGTGTTGCCACGTCAAAGACTCCAAATTCGCCCAGACAGACGGACTTTTTCAACCAATCAGATCGCAGAGACGCTTCCAGAAGCAGCCCAGGGACACACTATTTAAAACAGCTCCTCATTGCATCATCGCTTCAACTCATTCAATCATCTGATCAGTCCACCGCACACCATCCTCCTCCCCTCCACCTCCACTCCCCACCCTCGCTACCTCACTCCACTCATCCCTGTCGCACATACCGATGACCCGATTCGCCTCAAAACTCACTCTGGTCATTGGCCTCTGTGCTGCATTGGCCCTGGCCAAAGCAGCCAACGTTGACGACAGGTCCCCGGTCATTTGCAACAAGGGATACTGCTACCCTAGAGTCTTCCGCCCCACCTACGAGTTCCAAGAAGTCCTTGAAGGACAAGAGATCCCTGGGGGTAAGCATTGCGATATGCTATCCACTCTGCACTTTCCCTTGTCTAACGGCACTTTCAGAGGACTAATAAATGATACTTCCTTTTGACCATAGGTCTCCATGTGCAAATGGACTTTGAGACACACCGCAAATACGCCAAACTCATGGATCCAGAGGAAGCACAGCAGGAGAATGTAAACTCGGTTCTGGTCGTCGACACCGAAACTCCCGGTGTATTCCAGCACGAGGTTAATAGCAACAGCAACAGCAACATGCCACCACCAATCGATCTCCACACGAGCGACCAGGACCGTGCAGCACAGGTGGAGTCCAGCCGATTGAACCTCCAGACAGCATTCGACTCAATCCCTGAACTAGGAAACATTGAGCAGGATGCCGAGGAGGTTCCACCAAAGAACATCACGCCGTATGACTTCCCACCCAGCAACAACCGACAGTACTTTAACGAGCAATTGGAAATTGTCAGATCGAGCAATGACAATGACAATGTACTGGAGGCATTGGAGGCACTGGCCGATATTGCCAGCGATATGGAGTTTGGTCTCCTCTTGGCCGAGAAGGATGGTCTCCGAGTGTTGGAGAAGCGACTTCACTGCAGTGATGAGGCAAGCTGCCAGAGTGGACGACTTGTCCGAGCAAAGGCCGCCGTTGTGATTTCAACATCTCTCCAGGTGAGCTAGTTTTCTTGACTTGCTCCTCTTTCTCACCATGTTCATAGAATGATTGCCAACACTAAACCCACTACTCTTCTCGTTTTCTTCTTGGCACTACTAGAACTACAATGCTGCACAGGAACAGGCATACAAGAGCAATCTTCACAAAGTCTTGCTGGCAAGACTCGAGAGCGAAAAGGACGAGCGAGTCATTGTGCGACTGATGTCTGCGTATACCAACCTGGTCCGTGGTGGCAATGGCAAGATTCGGGATCAGGACGTTGCCCCCCTCGCCAAGATCTTTAGCCAGCACTCCAACTCAAATATTCGCCAACGGTTCGTCTTCCTTGTCTCGGATTATGTCGATCCTCAGATGCAGTACGTCCCTTCTATGGACGGAAAGGAGGAGAAGACCAAGCCAGAGGTGCCTAAGCTGAACGTTGGCCCTTGGTGCCAGGCTCTCCAGACTCTGGACACTGATAGCGGTGTGGAAGAAGTGGACCGCGCTCTGGAGCTGCTGAACGCTTACAATCCCTATGCCTGCCCACTGTCGAGTAACGCGACAAAAGAAGAGTTGTAGAAGAGTTTCTTGGCAAAGAGTCTTAGAGCCACCCCCATTATTAAAAAAGTACTGTAGAATAGCAAATCAATCCTGAGGAACACTGGCATGTTTTTGTTTTCTTTCTTTGATAATGTACTAGCCACTCTATTTGCGTCCATTGGCCAGACGGAATCTTTCTCCTTCCAGCTATCCATATCCACAGCAAAGGTTGACGAAAAGAGAAGCGGAAGAAAAAAATGAGAATGTTTCCACATGGAAGTTCTCTTGCACATATAGCATGTCCATTCTGTATATCCAACTTACGACTTTCTTGACGCGCGCCAGTGTATAAGATGCCGAGGCATTCGCCTTGCAGTTCTCTGGCTCGTATGGTGGCGCAATAATGACCTCGTCCATGACTACGATTGAATCCTTTGCCCAGCGACAAGGCAATCTATAACAAGAGAGACATTGTTGTCCATGAATATCAGTCAACTCTTTCCTTCTGCTGTGTAGGCTCATATTCGACCATCCCCGAATCCCAATGGAATGACAAAAACGACATACGTCTTGCTAAGGGCATCGAAAATATCCTGAGCACTGCTTGATACGCCAACACCAATACGGGCAGCAGCGACCTGTGCCTCCCTGATGGCCTGCTGTTCCCGCTGCTGGATCTTGTCTAACTGGATGTAGCCAACGGCGGGTACTACGGTCGAATAAATGTTGTTGGTGATATTACTACTGTCGACAACTGAATCTGGGTTAGGCGACGCTGCTGCACTGCCGTTGTTGCTCTTTGTTGAGATCGAGGGGGATGCTCCTCCTGCAACTCCTAACTGCTCTGACGAGGGGGTGATCGGGGTCACGTCCTTGATGTAATTGATCTTGAGGATCCTGAAATCATAACGAGATCTGACTGTCCCGTTGTTGCTTCCGTTGTTGTTGGCCGAGGGGCTGTAGTAGGCCGAGGGTGTCACTGCTGGCGTGACTGACTTGGAGGGGCATTGTGTTGTCATGGCAATCCATTATAAACGAGACAGAGAGATCGAGAAGAAAGGTAATAGGGTAAAAAGGCACGCAAAAGGTCAAGAGTTAAGGCAGAGTGTAGCGTACTCGCACGGGTGATGAAGTAAAAAAGGTGGATCAAGCACATATCACGGCAAACAAACATGGCAAAAAAAGGAATATCAGGGACAGACACGAGAAAGATATGAAGTACAACGCAGTTCATGAGAACATCGTAAGCGTAGACCTGGCCCTCAAAGACCTCGTCCGACTGGGTGACGACCTTGACATATTTGCCCAGGACCCAGTCGATGCTTCCTGATGAAATCGCCTTGTCAGAGGTAGCGATGGCTGATGGGGTGACGGGTGACTGAGATCCTAATGCGGGCGAGGCTGGGGCGGAGGCTCCATTACTCCCATTCTT
The DNA here is from genome assembly GCA_000739165.1 of Podila verticillata NRRL 6337. Classification (NCBI taxonomy): domain Eukaryota; kingdom Fungi; phylum Mortierellomycota; class Mortierellomycetes; order Mortierellales; family Mortierellaceae; genus Podila; species Podila verticillata. The sequence goes on along the minus strand of KN042428.1, from coordinate 859,946 downwards.
TCCTGGTGCTCCTGGTCCTGATGGCGCCGGTGATGCTGGTGATGCTGATGAGGCTGATCCGGCAGAAGGCGTGGATGTTCCTGACGCTGGCGTGGTTAGCGCTGACTTGGCGGCGGCGGCGGCAGCGGCGGCGGCGAAAGAGATGGGCTTCTTGGATTCCATTTGGGTGATTCCTGTTCGGCAGTGGTGACAGAGGGGTGGAGTGTGTGCTTGGTTTGAATGCAAAGCCAAAACGTGAAAAAGGGCAAGGCCTGAAAAGGGAAGGGACAAGTGACGTGTTCTTGGACGACTGCAGAAGGGCCCACGAAACAAGCTTTTTAATGAGAACAAGAAACGCGCCCTGGTCTCCACGCCGTTCCGTGGTGGCATCGGTGGCGCCGTACATGTGTGCCTCCATGGCGAGCGTGTATGTTTGTTTGCTGTTTGTGTGCAGACGCAAAGTGCCACACCCTCCAAACCACTCGACTTTATCAAGACCAGCCTCTGCTCTGTTTGTATGGTGAGGAGCACTCTACGGTAGGACTATTGAAGTATATGTGGACGTGTCTACATTCTTTGGTATATGGGATGCACTCTACCCTTGGACTTTTTCTCGGACCCGGTCACTTGCTGATGTGACAAAGAGTGCGTGAAGTACTTTGACGCGCCGGGGCAATTCTTTCGTAGAACTGATCTTTTTTTGACTGGGACAGCCCAAGCCAAACAAAATATCACAAATTGGTGGCTACTCTTTTTGCTTTCAACCTCGCACATACATTTCCATGTCGCAGAATCTAATGGAAGGTCCAATGCCGGACAGGATTCTGTCTACACCTCTCCCCGGCCCTCTAATGACCGAGTCTGAGGATACCATAACATACCCACCGCCAGAGGATCCCATCGCGACGTCCCAGGAGCGCGTGGACATAACGCATTCAGTCGTAGACAGCCATGACGAGCAGGAGCAAGAAGAGCAAAGCCAGATTCTACATTCGATCTCACAATCACCCTCTCCAGCGCGCCAATCGCCCTTCCATGACAACAACACCATGGCCAAGCAGTTCGCCTCCATTTCACTCTCTTCGACACAACTCGCTCGAGAACGCTCTTTGACGCCCCCGTTCTGGGACCTATCACCGGACGAATCAACGCCGTCACGAACCATAGACGAGGGACCACCAGCAGCCTCTCTTCTTCTGGATGCGACCCAGAGTGTCGATATTGTGCAGTCAAAGTCAGAGGATGGCCAGGTATCGCAGAGTGATAATCTGGTGTTGGTGAAACTGCTGAAAGAACACTGAGACTGATACACTATGGCATCTAATAGTACGACAAGGAGCAAGACATCACCACAGGAACCATCCAAACAGAAGACCTGACACCAGCGAACGAGAACATAGTGCCGTCGACTCCCCCAGCTCTCACCACGACAACCCCCTTGGAGCTCTCTGAGCGAGTGGACACACCAAGAAAGTCACAAGACGTGAGCGATGGTATGCTGGATGGAGCTTCTGGTGAACCAGCAAGTGTTCAAGGAGCAAGGGAGCCAACCCCAATACCTCTTCCAGGAGTATATTTGGCGATAGTTAACGAGGGGCAACCAGTGCTGCATGAGCTTGACAAGGACGTTTCAACAACTGTGCTTCAAGATTCGGTCATCAAGGATTCTTCGGAGTCATCGGACGATCAGGAGGAAGAGGATCGAATTCTTCTCTACCCAGCCAAGCCATGGGGATCATCATATAAGAAACGGTTCACGCCCTCGGCAAGGCTTATTACCAAATTGATTGAGAAACATCACGCCGATAGTGATTCCGTGGGTGTGGGACCAATGCGCACGCGTAGACAGAGACGACCAACCACAAGCTACATTCCAACTTCGGATGCGTCTGCTGAGGCCTCAGCTGACACGGACCGGCCTCGACGTTCACGGAAACTACCGTTGTCTCGCCTAAAGCCCAAGTCAGATAAGCGGCGTCCAAGACGTGACCCCGTCGCCAAGACACATAAGAATGCTCCTATGAAACGACCTGGTGGACCGACTGGAACGGGCACAAGGACTGGACGAGACGCCAGGTCAGGGAACAAAGAGTTGAAAGAGGACAGCGATTGGGAGGAGGACAGCGACTGGGAGGAGGACAGCGCGTGGAACTCAAAGTCGAGTCCTGAAGATTCCGACGACGGCGTTTACTTATCATCAACGAGGAAACGTCCCCGACTGTCATCCCCACCATCAGTGCGATCAAGCAACCGAATAGCAACCCTTTCTCACCCCAAAAAAGGCAACAATAAGGCCAAACCCAACCGAAAGCGACGCCTGATATTGGAGTGTGTTGAGATTCCTCCGTGGAAAGGCTCTTCCAAGGGCAAGAAGCCCCAAGTTGACGATACTGAGGTGATGCCAGCTCAACCATCAATAACAGCAAAGGGCTCCAAGCGCAGTCCACGCACAAGGTCCGAAAAGCATACAGAATCGACTAACGCCACCCTTATTGCCGCTCACAGCGAAGAGTGGTATATCCGAACGTTCGACGGGTGGTGGATCGAGGCAGTTGTCATCCCGATTAGTGTTCGTAAAAAGATGGCCATAATGATGCATTGTCAAAAGTGCGTGCTAAACGCTGCTCTAACGGCGTCGCTCTCTTCTGTGAATAGGGAGAAATCGCCCTCCGCGTCCATGGTCATATACACGTTCCAAATACGACAGTGGTAAGTAAGGGAGATGGCACTGATAATACCGATTGGTAAATACTAAGGCACTTTACTAAGACGGTCTATGGGGTTATTTTACAGGTGTGGCACTCGTCACATATCACCAACGTCATAAATCCTACTCTCGTTGCGACACACAAGAAGAAACTGTACAAGCTGGAAGGAGAACTCGATGCCCTTCAGATGGACAACAATGGTATAGCCAAAGAATTCTCGATAACGATCGAGTGCACATGGCTAATGTTTGACTTTTTGTTTCTAATTCGCTTTTTTTGAACAGGATTTACGGCGGTCGAAATTAAGAGGTTCTCCAAAGGATTCCCGAGCGACTGGCTAGAGGTGTTGAAAAACTGGACTTACCGGCGCAGCCAGAGCAACCAAGTGAATTCAATACCAGGACCCACACCACCTCCCTGGAAAATGTCCGAGAACTCGTCTTGCGAGTCGACAACAGAGGAACAACAACTGGCTTCACTACCGTCGCCACCGCGTCAGTCCTCACCCACATGGCAGCTCAGACAAGAGCGGCTACCCAAAGCACAAATACAGGTAGCCAAGGCTGTTTCACCTAAGGACAAAGAACAAGAAAAACAACCCTTAGCCCGCGCCCCTCGCTCGTCAAGAGAAGCTCCAGAGCCATCGCCAGATGAAAAGTCAGCATCAGAAGAACCCTCGACCGGCGCTCTCTGCCCGCCGAGAAAGGTTTCTGAACTATCAATGGAAGAAGAGTTACCAGATGAATCCTCGATGCGCACCCTTCGCTCTTTAAGAAAAGCACCAGAGCCACCATTGGAAGCAGAGCCACCTAAAGAAACTCGGACTCGCACTCGTCGCTCATTAACAATAACACCAACGCCAACAACGGAGGAAGAGGCCATACCGGAGGAAAAGTCGGTATCAGAATACGAGCCAGCAATGGAAGTCGAGTCAATATCAGACGACGAAGAACCGGCCCCGATTATACTGGCCCCGCAAACGATGAAACGGAACCGGATTCCAAAGAGCTTTTACAAGGCTCTGGAGTCTAGCAAGCAGGAATACGACGGCAAAAGTAATCAGCGCTACAGTCATTTATCTGGGGGGTACCCGAAAACCAAGCGACTAAGAGATGACTCTGACGAGATTCTGCCGACCGAAGAGGACCCTCACGAGGAGAAGCGCAGAGGAATCCATCACACGAGGAGCCCTACTCAAGAAAGAGACTCGAACCGGGAATTGCGAGAATTGTCGGCCACGGGTCCTGTTGAGGTTCTGCAGACACGTCTGCGGTCAGAGACAAGAGATACAAGGACTCCTCTGATTAACTCGCCGACATCCAAGTCATCCGTTACCAGAACGCGCAGGTCGAGAAGAGCTTCGGGATCAGAGGCGACACCACCCAAGCGACTGATTCTGGAGGCGGTGACGATTCCGGTGTGGAGCAGGGAGATGAAGGAGAAAAACCACTTGGAATCTAAAATCAAGGAGGAAAAGGAGGAAAAGGAAGAAAAGGAAGAAAAGGAAGAAAAGGAGGAGGAGGAGGAGGAGGAGGAGGAGGAGGATGGCGGTGGTGAGAAACCCTTTGAACTGGTGGAAGGACCTCCTCCCATGCCATTGAACGCGCTCAGTTGGCACCCCTCACTGTCGACATTCAAGAACTTCCGGCCTGCAAGCATGAGCCCCGGCCTTTACACTCGCTCACAGAACGTGGTGGAGCAGCTGAAGCTGCAAACGAGTGACGGACCTATGGGGGAGGAAATGGAGGGGGAGAAGGAGGAAGAGAGCCAGGGCGAGGGTATGGAGGGCGTTGTGATGGAGGACAAGATCAAGGAACGGAGCAGTGGTGAGTGTCCAGTTTGATATGGGAGCACCGGAATGTGCTGCTCCATATCCAGGAAATTGTTAACAATCTTTAATTTCTTGTTTTTTCCTTTCCTTCTCCTGGCCCACTTTATTTGTTCAGCCCCACCCCAAGAACGATCAAGTTCTGACACTCACACCTCTCCATCAATGACAAGCTCAAGGGCGCATTCAGGATGAACGGAAACATGTACATATTGTTTTTTTTTTCTTTTGGCAAGACCGCTCGCTAAGTTTGTCGTTCACTGTTTCGCGCACACCAAATAAATTTGCATTTGTCCTTACAGGCAGGGTATTTCTAGGGGTTTATTGTACAAAGTATGGAATCATGTTACAGTAGATGAAAAGAGGAGAAGGCCCTGGGAAGTTAGGCACTGCGCGAGAAACGTTTGGTCTCCTCGGGTGTCAATCGAAGCATTTGCGCCACTACTGGCACCAGTTGTATCTATTGGTGGGAAAGACACAAACATATTATTTTTTTTTAGTTTCCAAAGCATAGACATCGGGAGGGAACATCTGTCCTCTTTTTTTTTTTTTTTTTTTTTTTTTTTGTGCCTTACCCGTCGCTCCTTGTGCTCCATGTGCTCCATAAAGTTGAGCATCACGTTCTTGAGATACTCAATGTTGACATCTTCGTCTGGCGCCTGCTGGAACAATGGCCGACTGAAGCGTGGGGTGCTAGGCGGGGTCGTCATCAGACTCGACATGGACATGGCCCGTGGTCCGCCATTTGCAGAAGATACATTGCCCGGCATGGGTGTTGCAGGGAAGCCCGAGGTATATGGAGAGTGCAGTGACGGCGAGGGCTGTGGCGAGTAGCCTGGGATCTGTTTCTGCAGCTTGCGGACTTCGTCTTTCAGAGTCTAAAAATGAGAAAGTGGACATGATTACACGTTATGGTATTAGTTTCCTTGTGGCTTGCAAATTGCGAGAAGTGACTACCCCATCATAAGAGAAGAATGGCAAGGCTCTTACCTTGTTCAGTGTGCGAAGATGGCATTCTCTATTCTTGCACTCTTCGGCCTGTTGCTCCAGCGCTTTTTGGTCCTGAACAAGCGATTTCTCGGTATTCTAGAAGTATAATCGGTGGATCAAAAAGGTTAACTTGATGCCAAAGCCCTAACATGCAAACTTGCACCTATTAACACTTACCAGATCGAGCTCAAGTTGCCCTTGGAGCTCTTTCAGCTTGCAGATATCCATCTCAAGTGCACCGACCTTTTCCTTGCTCGAATCGCGCTCCTTCTCTAGAACCTTGATCATAGCCACGTGCTCCTCTTCAACGTCCTTCAGTCGAGCAATCTCTTGGTCTCCAGTTTCCGCCAACTCCTGCAGTTCAGAGATGGTCTTCTCGGCCTCTCTTCTGGCTGCTGAGAACTTGATATCCCAGGATGACTTGACCTCCTCAATTTCTTCCTGGGCCTGGCTCAGACTACCCTCCAGCTCCGTGACCTTGGCAACCATGGCTTCGAACTCTGTCACCTTGGTCTCTGCCACCCGCCTGGCGATCGAGGTCAGCTCCTCGAGAGTATCCACCCGATCCCGCGATTCCGCCAAGAGATGTTTATACTCTGCCAGTTGTGTCTCCGAGTTGTCGAGGGTCGATTGCAACGCCTTCAGCTCTGCCTTCAGCCGCTGAATTTGGTCCTGTAGTGATGACTTTTCCTTGTTGAGATCGTCACGGTCCCGTTCGGCCTTGGAAAGGGTTCCTTGGACCATGTTAAGTTCTGTTGTCAAGCTGTTGGTCTTGGAGGTCGACTTGTCCGTCAAGCTCTTGATCTCCTGCTGAGCGTTGAGCACACTGAGCCTCGCCACTTCGGCTTCTTCTTCCGATTGCCGCTTCTCCTTCTCGAGCTTCTTGATCTGCAGCTGTGTGGCCTTGAGAAGCGAAGTCGATTTCTGAAGACTGTCATCGAGATTGCCCTTGGTCTTTTGTAGCTCCTCCAAATCCTGGTCTCGCTGGTGGATAGTCTCTTTGGCAAGTTCAAGAGACTCCTTTAGGTCGCGTTCTCGAGTAGTCAGGGCACGGAGCTGCGACTGAAGTTCATCCACTTTTTCTTGCGACTCGGTCTTGGATTTGGACATGAGACTGTTGTCTTGCTCAAGGACTTGGAGCAGATTTTCTTTGTCAGTCAGACGGGTCTTAGTGCTATCGAGCGTTGTTTTCAGCTCCTGGATCTCTGCTGACAACGTTGTGTGCTCGGCCTTGAGGTTATCCCGCTCCATGGTCAGGGTCTTGACCAGAGTTGAGAGTTCAGCGTGCTCTACCTTGGATGACTCCTGAAGTGTCGAGAGCAAGTTCTCCGTGCGGATCAAATCCATGCCTCGAGCTTCCAGTTCTGCTGTGACCGATGCAAGTCGTTCCTCAAGTTCGGACTGGTCGTTGTCGTCTGCAACTCTGTTCTCCAGCTCCTGAACCTGGCTCTCGCTCCTCAGGGCTCTTTCGTTGGCTTCCTTCAGCTCCCGACCGACCTTGTCCACATCATCAAGCGCCTTGGCGTGCTCAGTCTCGAGTGCTTGAATCTTTTCCAACATCCTTGACTTTTCTTGGCTCAACATCTCGATTTGACTCGTCAGCGACTGCTCCTGCCCATGTTTACACTCTTTGAGTGTCTCTAGCCGTCCCTCGAGCGCAATGACCTTTTCGACGACCTGGTCCCGGTCCTTGGACAATTCTGTCACCTTAGAGCTCGCAAACCGCTCGGCTGTCTTGACCGCCGTGAGTTCCAACGTCACTCGCTCAATCTCGTAAGCGACCCGATCTTGCTCCTGCTGCAGCAGATCCGACTTTTCTTGGACTTGGGCCTCGAGGTGCAATTTTTGCTCGAGGAGTAACTTCAGTTCGTTCTCGTAGGATTTCACCTTCTCTTGTGAGTCTCTCTCAGTTCCCTGGTGGACACGCTCAAGGTGGGCAAGCTTCTTGGAAAGCTCCTCGCGCTCCTGTTTGAGGGCTTTGAGTTGCTCGGGGCTGTCGACGGGCTGTGGAGATTGGGGTGGTGGTGTGTGCTGGTGAGCTCTATCAAGTTGCGCAATCAGATCTATTTCGCGGTTCTTGGATGATGCCAGGGCAGAGTTCAGAGCAGAGATTTTGTCGTGCAAGTCCTGGAGGACCGAGTCGTCTGTTGAGTTGTTTGTGAGCGTAGGCGATAGAGCGGAAAGATCTTCAGTTTCTCTTTCCAGGGCCAAGGTCGTCTTGTCCCTAAGATCATTTAGCTCCAGGACCTGTGCCTCTGTCACTGTTGTCAGCTCGTCGATTTTCAATTGCAGGTTTCTTTCTTGTTGAATGTGATCCTCCTGTAATGACTGGACGATTTCCTTCTCTGATGTCAGCGCCTTGGTCAACGACTCCTTCTCGCTCTCCAGCTCCTCGACCTGAGCCTTGAGTCTTTGTGCCTCCTTGGCCAGTGCCGATGCGGTTTCTTCGGATTCTTTCATCAGGTTCCTATGATTCAGTTGGATTTGTTCAATCTTTTGGCTATGCTCCTTCTCCAGACTCTCTTCGATATCCTTCCGAAGTTTGTCCTCGTTGTCTGGCAAGGATGCCCTCATAGTCTCTTCAGCCTGCCTTGATTCGGTAAGTTGGCGTTGAAGCTCCTGCCTGGACTGAAGCATCTCCAGTTCGCGGGCTAAGGCCTGTTCCTGGACTAGGGTCGCCTCTGAAAGCTGTTCCTGAAGATTTTCAATCATACTCGCTTGGGAGTCGGCCTCGAGCTCGTGCACCTCCTTGAGCTTTTTAGCCTCTGCAAAAGGAATACAGAATGATATGTCTGTTAGTCTCCAAGCGGCCTCGCAAATAAATAAAAAGAGGCCAGGGCTGAACTAGCAACAATGCTCTTACCTCTCAGCTCATCGGAAAGTCGACGAATCTCTTGCATGGACATCTATTTTCATTTGTAGGAACATATTTGTGAGTCAGTCAGTCAAGCAACCCATAGCCGAAATTAACAACACTGATAACATGCTCACCTCCGTCTTGGATGACATGTTCTGTAAATGTGCCTCGAGTGCCTCCACATCGTCCAGGTCGTCGAGTGGGGTGGATGCCTTGAGGATGGACTCGATGGCCACCTTTTCTTGGACTATCCGCTTGAACGCACTGGCCAGGTCTAAAATAGGGGGGGGGGAGATGTGGTTCACAAATACGTGGCCATGTTAGTGAATTATTTTCCGCTTTGTGATCCTTCGGCACTTTTTTGGAAGGAAGGGGAAGAAGATGTTCTTGGGCAAGAACAAGAAGAAGACGAGGCAGAAAGGGAAGATGAAATAAACACGAACGATGCATTGCCTCTTTTGTTGTGCCCAAGACCAGTCGAGGAAGTCACCGATATGGATGAAGCCATCCCAGCCAAAAGAGAGGGTCTTCTGTTTCTCAACTCTTCTGGACCACGACCACTGGTATTGGCACTGGTACCGGTACTGGTACTCCTCCTTCTCTCGCCCATTTTCGTGTCCTCACCTGGGAACCTGGCCTCGTATCGCTGCAGAACCTCCAGTTTCTCGACCACAGATTCAGGTATTGTTGTCGTTGTTGGTGTCGATGCTGCTCCGTCCACTTTGTCGCTCTTGTACGAGTTGCGAATCGTTTCGAGCTGCGCTGGGTCGGCAGGCTCCTGGATGGGGTCGAGTGTCAGCTTCTGAACAAGGACCGCCCAGTTCCTGGCTCCAGGTGAGAGCGATGACGAAGAGGAAGTGAGTGATCCAGAAGAGTGGAATGAGCCCAAGTGACCCAGTTCAGAGGACGAGCGGTTGGCTTGGAGCGGGCGGCGGAACAGGGATGAAGAGGGCAGTCCTGCGGCTGCCGTGCTGATCCTGGAGACAAACGATGGCCCCGAGGGTGATGGAGGCGGGAGTGGCGGTGTCTTTGACGATTGAGAGGAGTTTATAGTATCCTGACTTATCCTAAGTTGTGAGACTGTTCCTGAGCCGTTGGAATCAGACGATGATCGTGCATCGGATGGTCCAGATGCGGTAGGTGTGGCAGGTACAGGTGTAGTTGGAGTGGATGCCCCAGCTCCTCCATGTAAGGTTGTCAGACCAGTGTTCAGTCTGTCCTTCAGTGTGGAGAACATCTTGTTCAGCTGGCCTGCGGCCGAGAGTTTCGAGTGGGGTAGTACTAGGACACGAAGCGTGGATGGGTCAGAGTCGGGTAAGATACGATGGAGCTTTTCAGAGGCCCTGTTCTTTCGTTGAAGGCGAGATTTTTTTCAAGTCGCTCTTCGGTCTTTGGGTTGTGTGGATGTTGCAATGATGAGGATGAAGGAAGGTAGGACGAAGGTGAACGAGATGAATATGAATGCAATAAAACGAAGCGGATGTGAGCAAACAAAGATGTATGAACTCGAAGGCGATGAGTGGTGGTACAGCGGATATTGGTGCTCACTTTGTCGGTGTGGGGGGGATGAGATGGAGTGAGGCAAAGTGATGAAGGGACAATGCAACGAAGATGGAACAAGAACGGTGGATGGATGGGTGAGTGTGCAAAGCAGAAAGGCAAGAACTGAAGAACAGGGAGACAGACAGGACGAAATTTGGCCCAAGGAAAGGGGACCACCATGAGTATATCGCACGCACATGTTGCATCGCATGTTCGCGTGCGTGTGTGTGGCAACTACGCCCAACTTCATTTCACACCTTTTTTCCCTACTCACTCTTCCCCCTTCTTTCTCCTTTGTTTTTGTGTCCTTGTCTTGCCTTGCCTTGTCTTGCCTTGCCTTGCCTTGCTTTGCCTTGCTTTACCTTGCTTTGCTTTGCCTTTCTCTCTTCCCTCCCTTTGAGACACTCCAAACACCCATTGCCATACAGTGGGTGGACATGGCATGGCAACAGAGCGTGAAAAGCGATCCAACAAATAAAAAAAAAAGAGTTTGTGGCTCAAGGGCAATTTGCATAGCTCAGGTCCAAAATTACTTTTTTCTTTGCTTTCCCACAAAAACGAACCCGATGCCCGCCCTCTGCTGTCGCAACCGCATGGTTGTTCGAGCACGAAATAGAAAGTCGCTTGGGACCATGTAGAAACGATCTGTCTCAGGGCGCACGATTCCAGGGACAGTGATGTCATTGGCTGACGGCTAACGGTCTCAGGGGGAATAGGGAGGGTTGGTTCTGGGAGGACTGAGTGTCTCGTCTGCATTATGTTAAAATGAATGGACCAAGCTCGGAGTCAATAAGCTCTATCTCTTCGAGGCAGTAACACTACTCAAACTCGCGGCACAAAAAGATGACAATTGAGCAGTTACGAAAGTGCGCCATTTAAGCAATAATCCGAACTGGAAGTACGATATCACCCGGCCCAGCACAATAATCCTGTCCAAAATTGCACCAGATTTCTATGTGAGCGAAGGGAAAAAAAAAAAGTTTGTCAGACATTTTGATCGGGGCAATCTCTGGCGTGATGGATTGTTGTCTGAATGGAGGTGGGTCCCCTATGGGCGTGGGAACAAAAGAAGCTCGTACGATGCAGAAGGGGTAGCATAAAGTGCACAGAGGATGGGATCGAGTCCCCCTTCGCGACCCGAAAGACGGGCGGAGGAGTCGTGCAGTGGTGTAAAGGAAAAAGGTTCTGAACATTGCGCCCAAATCCATGTTCAACGGGATCTGAACGACAGGCCGCATGAGACTTCACAAACGCCGCTATTTTTGGCCGATCTACGAATGCTCGAGTACACATGCAAGAACACGACTATTTGTGGAACAGACCTGCAAAAAGTGAATCGGTGCGAGCTTCACTCTTCGAAAAATGATATTTTCTGAATGTCTGGATGACAGCAAGTAATGTCATGGGCGGCCTGCTGAGAACAAACAAACTCTCTTTTAGTTCTATGGTTTTATTAAGTCGTAGGTGACAGTATGTTGTTTGTGTTAATTTGGGTGTTGTTGTACATGTTGAAGAGTCATCATCCGTGAGATGATCCACTCCCACTCTTGTGTGTTGACCAGCTATCAATGAGCTGAACACGCGAGGTATTTCCTCTGTCAATTCGCAACATCACCCGCTCGGCAGCAAGCTCGCGTTCGCGCCGTGATATGCCCAATTGCGAGCTACGGAAGCTATTTGTCCACCGTGGAGGAATGTGTGGAGCTCGCTGCACATTGAGGTCACCATGACGGCTGTAGTTCCTTGCGACCAGGTCCCTGTAGTCGGACAGTCCCTCATCGCTCTGCTGATAAGGTTCATGTTCTTGCCACGGTGGGCGCAGCTGAGGCTGACGGACATTTTGTGGAATGGATTGCGGAGCTGGCGGCACATTGGGAACACTATAAGGATCCTTGACCTT
>KN042428.1:782539-848042 GCA_000739165.1 Podila verticillata NRRL 6337 | reverse complement strand
GTGGGGGACCTTTGAAAAATTTCTTTACCCTTTACAAGGAACTTGGTGAAAAAACACAAATTGGGGGCCCACCCAGAACACCAGCGGCGGCACGGCCCCCCCCCCCCCCCGATAGTGGCCCTGGTGTTGCTCCCACATCCAGAAGTCACTGAAGCAGGTCCAGAGCCAGATCCAGTGTTTACGGTAATACTCGAAGAACCCGTTAAAGGGAGATTATGTTCCTGGTCGACAGTTGGAACAATAAATTTGTCCACCCATGTGTTTTTTGTCAAGTTGTAGATAGCAACCAACTCGCTCGCTTGGGATGGTTTTGATGACAGGGTCCAAGAATCCACCCTCACGATCAGTCCGTAACTAAAAACGGCACAAGCATGGGAGAAACGTGCCCGTGTAGCACCAGCACCAGTGCCTTTGGTCCGACTAAATGTAACAGCATCTAAATGAAGATATCGTTCAGCACAACATTCTAAACGCTTGACGCGGTGGACCGGACCCACTGAATAGAATCAACTTAGTGCCATTGAAGGCAGAGACCATGCAGGCTGACTCTCTAGCACTTGGACCACCAACTGTAGAGTCTGCGGAAGTCCAGTTCCCCCAGAAAGTTAAGGTATGTTGATGCATAAGAGTCTCAACTAATCCAGATGGTATCGATCTGGCGAAAAGAAACCTGTTCTGAGCATTCCCACTCCACGCCAACGAGTAACGCATGAGGCCAAAGAAGTCAGGCTAGGAGTTTGTACGAGCGATCGAGTCTACTGGACTGATGTATATAGTGGTGGTTTGCACACCATCAGTTTTGTAGCCATTAGGTACGATAACCTCTACCAGGGTCAGATCAAGCATAGCACTCAGTCCAAAAAAATGCTGTTTGTGCTTGCAGAGCCAAGGCTTGCGATTTTCCCAACAAGGATGCTGTAGGTGACAAAGGTGTTGCTGCTGTTGGCCAGGCAGATAATACCGTCGTTGAGTAAGGCGTCGGGAAACTGACTGTCGTAGAGTCCGTCAGGAAGTTTGGTCTAGATGGGATTCGATGTACTCCAAGAGGAGCGGAGGCCGATGGAAAGGGCTGGTTCGTCGTGCTCTTTTGCGTGGAACTGCCTTGAATGTAAAAAGCCCTGCCCTCGACGAAAGCTGAGGCTGAAGCACCGGCGGAGACAGGCGGAAACAACTGTGCAAGGACAAGTTTAACTGAAAATGCGAGAGAAACAAGGATGATGGGGAGAAATGACAAGTCCCACGATATGATTGAAGGGTGCCATCGTCGCGTTCAGGGCGATTGTGCCGACAGAGGAGTTGCGTATACAAAGGAGTGTGTAGTAGTATAAGAGTGGAGGAGGGAGAGAGAAAAAGGAGGGCGAGTAAGATGACAAAGAGAGAGAAGAGACGAGATAACCAATAAGAATAACATAATCGAATCATAAACGATGCGCGAAGATAACCATCTGTTTTACGTTCTTCACTGACAATGATAAAACTTGCAAGAGCGCTGAGATTTCTATGTGCAAGAGAAAAATTATACAAAAATCATCCGTGAGCAGAAGGTGCTTGTGCGTTTCTAACTGTGGGTTGTGGTCAACAGTCAACAGGAGAGAACAAAGGGAACATAAGACAGGTCAGTCAGAAGCAAGAGCTAGAGAGGTGAAGGGGACGCGAAAGTGGAAAGAACAAAAATGCGGATCGATCACATCGAGGCAGGAAGCCTCAAAGAAATTCCACGTTTAACTGAACATTCAATTATATATACGTGGCTTAGCAAACATTCAACGGAGTTTCACAATCTTAATAAAAATGAGTTACGATAACCGATTTCCAATTAGTGAGCAAATCAGATTTTCTGGTTTACCAGCTTATGGTCTGCTGGCCCAATGGAAAGGCGTCTGACTACGAATCAGGAGATTGCAGGTTCGACCCCTGCGTAGATCAATAATTCTTTTGCATCTTTTTGCTCGATCGACAAAATGACTGGCAAAAGACCTATTTTTGGCATTTTTGCCGTCAGGATGTAGGCGCAATTTTTTTTTTTGCAGTTGTAGCAAAGCGATAATACTTTCCAAAGAAAATAACTCGAGTTTGATGTAACTTTTGACACATAAATCGATCCTTGAGTTGCATGACATCCAGAGGTCGGATCCCTTCTTTTTATTCGCTAGGTGAAGGTGACTAGATTGGTTTTGGTACTGCGGTCGATATGTATGAGATGGCAGGCAACCAGACCATACACCGCCTGGACGCCCAGCGAATCAGTCTCGCCACGCGCCTCAGCCTCTAGCCCGACTCGCTCCTTGAGCTCCTGTAGTGCCATGGATCCTCCAGCCTCTGTCAGCAGTTGCAATGTCCTCGCTGCCAGCTTCACAGTCGTGCTTAGTGGCGGATCAAATTCCTGTGTCTCGAGATTTGCACAACTGTCGATTAACGTAGAGCTTATTTGCCTATAAGTAAGGTGCAGAAGAAAGAGTCAGTTCTCTCCTCCTCATCACGTACAATAACACGTCTCGGACAAAAAGCGCCACATACTGTAGCACATCCAGCCGAATGATATCGTCTTGTGCTCGCTCATAGCTTTCCAAAAGGGCTTCCAGTTTCACTGCGGCATCTCTGCATCCTTTGGGCTCAAGCACAGCCCCGCCCTCCTACGATTTTTTTTCGAAAAGATCGAGTATGTTAACACCATAAGTTTAACACGGGTTCGCCCCTGCATTGGAACATCCGTGTCCTTGTCTTTGTCCTTACCTGATTGCTGACACGCTCCCAGAACTTCATAATATCCTCGAAAGCCGGACTCGATTCCTCCTCAGACTCATGGGTATCCCCTTGAAACTGTGCCACTAATTCTTCACGTTCTCGAGCAAGTTGATCAAATACGGAATCTACATAAACATGGAAAGATACTTAATATGGGCATGCCAAGTTGGTTAGGTGGACAGACATGATTCAGCCATCAAGTACTTACGTTGTTCTTGCTCCTGACGTGTCAGTTGGTTGAGCTTCTCTTCCAGATATTCAATCTATTTTCAAGGTCGAGGTGATCAGATACGGATCGCTGATGGCACAATAGCCGCATAGCTTCAGTAAGGCTGTGACTCACCTCCATGATCTGTGCTGTGTTGTTTGCGTCAGCCTCTGGATCCGGATCCTGATCCATGTTCTCATTTGAAGCCGTCATATCTGCCAGGGCATCCAGTTCCTTTTGCATTTGATTCAACTACGTTCGGAGGGGGGGGAAAAGTAGAGAGCATATCATCAGATCATATTCATGCGACGGAATCAATATCCGTGATCAAGCCTTGTGTCATTCTTACCAAATGCCGTTTCTCACTAAGGATTTGTTCCAGAGCAAAAATCTCTCCTTCCTCGCGTTCAATATCTGGCAAGAGTTCGTCCTGCCCCTGAAGATCGTTTTGCACATTTCGCGAGTCGCCTGTCCTGTTAGCTTCTTCCGCCTCTGCTATTGACGCATTGAGTTGTGCAAGCGAGTTCATCACGTCTTCGTGGCATGCCTCAGTGTGAGTCAAAAGCTCCTGGATATGGTCATTCGCACTATTTTTTTTTTTTTTTTTTGGAAGATGAGTATCGCTTAGTTCTTTGAAGTTCTTAACAGTGGGGGAAGTTGAAGTTAGATACCGTACTCACCAGATCTCGTTCAGTGTCAAAGCCATCTCCATAACCTTTTCAAAGTCGCTGGTGTTCTCATTCAGCTTGATACTGTGGTATTTTTTTTTTTTGAAAAAAGAAGAAAGTCGAAGAGGGAGTCAATGCGTAATCCACTGTTTGTCGAAGGCACGATTTTGTCGCCCAAATGCATCAGCACCACAAAATGTTCCTCGGGTGTTTCACCACAAAATGCATTACTTCCGAAGAGTCTCGTCACAATTAGAAGAATGGAGGTTGCGTTCGGCGGGTGTTGCGTCTCGGACAGGTACTGCTTCGTTTTCGAGCAACAGTGAAATGTATAGGCGCGGCGCGTTGACGTCAATGTCCATCAATCGCCGTGATGAATCCTCTAGAGCAGCGAGATGTCGTTCCATGGTAGTTATTAGAAGTATGAGCAAAGATGGCGTGTTGTGAATTGTGATTGTGGTTGCGTGAGATAAGTTTCTAACGGAGGGGAGTGTGGATGTGTGTAGTTACTGAAAAAAAAAAGCATCCATCGGAGAAAAAAGCACGCGAAATGAAAAGTGGTGGCAACCGCCAAAGCCACTGAGCAAAATTTATTTTCATGCCAAAAAGTGCAAGGTGCAAAATTGGAGGAGGATGTTCCGCAGGAGCCAAAAGAGACCCACAACTACTCGGATGGATAGCCATGGACCTGGACACGGTACAGGCAGGTAAACTCAGGGTGACCCCAGTTCGAGTTGATGCGAAAGAGAACGGAAGTCGATAGACGCTGCTTGGAGGTAGGGACAGAGAAGGTCTGTTGTCTGGTCCAACGTTGAGCCGCGGCATCCGAGGCATCTTTTGTACGATATTCTGCCGTTGTCAACAATCTGGCCCCTGGATATGGTGCTCCTTCTCTCCACCAGCGGCCCTCGACTTTGGTTCCAGAAGGTTCTTCGTCTGCTTGACCGTCATCAAGGTCCTCCAATACTCTCTCGTCTTTGTTGCTCGGTAGCCACCGTGGACTCGAAACTACTCCCTCCAGATGGACAAGTTCATTGTCGTCAGGGTGCTGATTGTCGAAGCTCCACACCTCGATCTCTCTGGGACCACTGCCAATATCAAAGACGACCCTTGGGTCTGCATGCTCTACAGTCACAGCTGTGACAACAATCGGGCGAGCAAGTCGAATAGCAATCAATCCTTGACTGCCGCCCATGGCCCAACACTCCCCGGCATGCACATCTGGTGTGAGCGCCATCTCAGGTGGGCAGCTAGCTATTCCTGTCTTCCTGCTGAAAATGTTGAGTCGATCCCACAGTGTGTTTGAGTGGCCAGGTTGATAGGTTGATGTCGTCAGTCCGTGGATGATCCGTGCTCCTGCCGAATACAGCGCGTAGTCCTGTTTCAATGTGTCGTCATCTAAGTGTTCTTCAATAAGCCGTGTGATAAGGGCCATCTCCGTCTCTGTCAACCGCTCTTTCCCCAGCGTCGACACTGTCTTCCGAATCTCCCCCAGAAGTGTTTTCAGCGTTCTTTCCTGGTCCGAAAAACCGCCGCCGCCGGTCAACAGCTTGTTGATTGCCGATGCCTGCTTAGAAACCTGGGCCAATTGACTCTCGAGCCTGGCAAGGCACGATGAGAAATCATCGAGTTTCGCTGGAAACTCTTCTTGGTTACCAAGGTTCAGAAGAGCTGTTTGAATCCAGTCAATTTTTGACGATAGGTCCGCAAGCGACTTCAATTCTTGTGGCGGAAGGTTTGTGTAAGGCTTGTGGTACCTCTGTGGATCCGAGCAAAGGAAAGTACTCGAGAAAGGCCAAAAGTGGCAGATCACCGAGAATGGAGTCAAAGAATCCTGAGGCGGACTTGGGAGCGGACAGGACCCGTTGCGTCTAGCCTCCAGAGGACAAGCAGAATATCGTCTACTCTCCATGTTCAGAATGGCGATCATAATGGCTGTGAGTACCATCCAGTAAAGAAGCCTCCATACGACCAGCAGCAGAGTTGCCCATGTGCCGCGACCTTGCCCATCCTCGGAAGTTGAGTTGTTTATGTCTCTGTCTCTGTCTCTGTCACTGCGACTGGTCTCGGTGCTACATGAACCCTTAGATCGGCGACCGTGCCCGTGTCCCATCGATTTAAAAGCGCGCCCGAATGCTTTCCTGTAACTTCCCTTGCCGCTGTCACTCACACTTGCGCCCCGTCTCGCCTCACGCTCCATTCGGATGCGCATAGTCTCTTCCTCCTCTCTTCTGTAGGGGCTCGGATTGTCAAGGTTTCGCTGTGGGCGGAAAGGAGCCAGAGGCAAAGGAATAGCGCTCTCTTGGAACGGAGAATCATGTGAATGACGTGAGTGTTCTTGAAGCAAATGATGGTGATGATGACGTAGTTGATGATCGGCTGCCATAGATGTGACTTGGGCCGCCTGCATTGAGGCCTGAGACTCGTGGCTGATTCCCATCACTATAGCCCTGGTATGGTGCTCTCCAGTGGGGGTTAGTTCGTGTGATGAAGACGGTGGTTGAGGATACGGTGTTTCTGGTGTTCGAGTCGAGTCTCTAAGCTCTTGCAGATGGACGTTGCCGGACCTTGAAGACTAAGATAGGGTTGTAGAATACAGTATTAGTATCGTGGTGTGCATGGTAGCCCTACATCTGGTGTTTCAGGCTCGCGATACTCACGGTCTGCCGTTCAAAGTAGTCGCGTACAGTTCCGGCGTCTGTGTGCATATTTGTGTGACGATAAGTCAAGGCTATGTCTTTTTTGTGCGAAGATGGGTATTGATGTAAGAAATGCAGAGTGAATGCGACAACTGATGAATGGCCGAAGTGAATGGTGGAGAGAAAGGAAGTTGCGTTTTTTTCAAGTTTTTAAAGAGTGGAGAACCAAAGAGCGAAATGCATGAAAGAGAATATAGTACTGCTGATGGCTTTGTTTGCCAATATGCAACATCCACAGTTTGCCACCAAAACCAGTCTCATTACAATTTTTTATTTTCAAGGTGGTGTATACATTACGAATATGGGGCGTGCAGCATCCAGAGGACGTACTGACAGCAGCCCCCTTTTTAAATCATTGCTGCAATGGCTGCAACAAGCAGAACAACAGCCTGCATGGCAATGTTCGAAGCGGGGATCACAGATGACGCGGCATTCTGAGTGTTGCCGCCTGATCCAGTCCCATTGCTAGAGCCACTATTGCCGTTGGTGCCATTGTTGTTGGTATCTCCCCCTTGCCCGCCATTTCCCGTAGTACCATTTGTGCCAGGGGGACTGCCAGCTGTAGCCAGATTGGCAAAGCCAATGCGACCACCGCCAGCCTCATTTTTGCCAAAGTCGAAAACAGAGTACACAGTTGTCAAGAACGAAGCACCAAAAAGCCACTCCTACAAAAGAAACAAAGAGTCATGATGTTAAAATCGTCTACAGCCTACCACCATCTAATTGATTCGGTGTTTACAGCAACAAGTATCGTTTACCTCAATGGGAACCACAACTCCAGTAGGGAACATGGCTGAACTCTGGCAGTAGGATCCAGGCCTACCAGTCACCTGGAAGCGCCGGTTTTGCATGGCCAAGGACGAGTAGGGAATATTGGCGACAAATGTTCCAAATGTGAATGTGATTGGTGTCGTTCCGTTACATGGCAGTATCCATAGCCCGTTGAGATTAAGCTGTAAAAGGTGTCGCCTAGTTAGTAAGGAGCTAGGGTATGTGTCATTCAAATATATAATCATTTTTTCCTTACAGCTTGAAGAGCTCCAGGAATGGCGCTGTTGATCTGGTCTGCATAGGACTTTGGCATCAACATGGCTGACGTGCCTGTGTCGATAGCTGCCAGAATTCCTGTTGTGGGAATAATGGTATTGCCGATGCGCATCCCGCCCAATGGAATCTATACCATATTGCGCCCACGAATAGAAAAAAGCAGTATGTCAGTGTGAGCACGAATGAGTGCTAAGACCTCCTTCCACAAAAAGTACAAGGATGAATGCCCACCGGCAAATAAAACGTACAGTCCATGGGTGTTCGGCCACACAGTCAATGTAAGTGATGTCACCAGTGTACCGCTGAGGGTTAACACCACCAAAAGTAATTTCACCACCAGGTGCTGTCGCGCCTTGGATGGTGGCAGCTTGCATCCAGATGCCCACGACTGGCTGGGTCAGTGCAGTCGAGTTCTTCAGTACATTCAAGATGGTGGAAGCACCAATCCGTGGATAGTACCATAGACCCAGAATACCGTCAGCTGTGGGTGGGAGTTGCACGTCGTCGACGTTGGCAACTCCTGCAATGCCTGTGAACTGCAACGAACCAATATTATAGGTGTCCTACGTTTTGAAGTCGTTCAGGCGTCAGTTCCCAAGACAACATTACTTACCGAAAACTGGATGTCGTCAAGTCTTAAGATTTAGAAATGGTGGATGTCTTACTTGGACGAGGATTCCAAAGACGCCGGTGCCACTAACATAGCTGGAGTTTAGAGGAGTGGGGTGCACTTTGCAAGTCCTGGTGGTTGTCATGATGACCAAACCAAATAAAAGAGTCATCAGTATGGTCGTCATGCCTTAGGTTCGTTTTCGCGCTGTCATAAAATGAGTTGGCTTACGGGGAGAGATTGCAATTAAAGTGGTTTATGACATTCTGGCATCCAGCGCCTGTACAAGTGTTTGAGGTCACCCAGGTGTAGGGTGATCCAGTATCGATGGCTAGGCTGAATGGCTGAGGAGGGTTTCCGAGAGTGACAGGGACAGCTGTAGTTGCGCATCATGTCGAGAAATCAACGAAAAAGAGAATTAGACCGCTACTTCATCGCACGATACTTCATGCAAGGTAGATGGATCGACAAGTCGTCATTGTAAACATACTATACAGAGTGTCACTATAGAGATTTGTCAGGGGAGCAGCACCCAGGACTCTTCGCTGGAGGTAGCGCTTGGTCATGATCACTGAGGTCAACTGGTCTGCATTGTCGAAAACTGAGATGGGGATACTATTTGTCGACACGAATGTGCATGAAGAATAGCCAATAAATAGTTACTAAGAGTCGAAAGGTTGTCTCAGACGCGTATTGCTGGATTGGTTCCTGAGTCTGAGAGGAATCCAAGATATCCAGGACGCACATATACACGCACACACTCGCTCACCCGCTCGCTCTCACTCTCACTCACTCACTCACTCACTCACTCTCTCTCTCTCTCGTCACACACAGATGTAAATGTGCATGGATGGACCGGCTCCTCTCCAGAGTAGAAATACTGTCCATGATGAGTGCAGAATGTTGTGGACCTGAAAATTCGACAGACCAACGGTCAATTTGGTCGTCCATATTTTCCATACTTAGGCGCAACGGGAGGAATGATCCTCAACGAGAAAAAAAAATCATATCCGACTGCTGGATCCTATGTTGCCGCCACCGAGGAGGGTGGAACAGCTGTTCATTATCCACTTAGCGCATTGTCCAAGGTCCATGGTTCATGTCTCCCATTTCAACTTCAGATGCAAATGACATGAGATGGAGAGGGATGAATTCACAATGCACTCTCAAGATAAAGTGAGAGTAGAGAGGGAAATATGTGTTTGAACATACGTTAGAGTGGAACCTGTAACCAGAGTGGCAACGGAGAGCAGCAGAGCTGCAGTGATGGACTTCATAGTGATAATTGCTGGTTCAGGGGATAAGGGGAGTAGTAGGTAATATGTAGACTGAAGGGCGAGGAACGAATATGCAGTGTGAGGTGGTGTTCGTGGTGTGCAGAGTCCAGACAAGTGAGTGAGAGAGAGAGTGTGCGCGAGTCCCCTAGTGTCGGTTACTGTCCCAAAGTAAGGTGGGAATGGAGTGGATGGACAGACGAGTGCGTGAAAAGAGTGGACTGGAGAAGAAGAAAAAGGCCGAGGGTGTCCATGTTTATATCTTCTCTCTCTTTCTTTCGATATTGCTCTCAGAACAAGTGCGCATTGGGTCCTTAACCTCGACATGGGCACTCCACTTGTGAAAACGCCCCATCCTCCTTGTCCAGACATGCTCGACAGCGAATATCAAGAACAACGGTACTCGTGCCTGTTTGTTTTGATGTGTACTGTGGGGAACACTTTCCGATGCACCGCCCAATTGATTTATGCTCCCTTCAATATCAACTCCACCGCGTTTGTTTGTTTGTTTGCCGCCATTCAACTGTCCTCTGATGCAGCATCTTATCCATTAGTCACATTTTTTAAATGCGACCGACAGCGCTTGGCACGTTGTGCTGCAAAGTTGAAAACGCATCCTCGCTGAGGGGAGCAGGAGTGCGCCACCAGGAGTGCGCCAGCCCTCTGGACATGACTTGACATTCTCCGCCGTCGTTCACCAGAAGGAAAAATAAAACACGGCCTGAGGACTAGGAGGTTTGGCTTTCTCTTCATCCTCTCTTCCTCCACCCACATCGCCGCCTACCCTTTTCTTCTTGAAATTGCTGACAATTTTTTTGCTGGGGAGAGAGAGGCTGATCGTGCATCTCTAATCTAACTGCTCTGGGACAAGCACGGTTACCATGTAAATACATACATTCCATCGGGCACCCAGAATGCTCATGACTTTCTTTCTAACCCAAACGGTTGTGGGTAACTTACTTGGTGGATTGATGATCGAAGGGGTTCAATCAGGAGGGAAGTGAGGGAGCCATTTCTGCTCTTGAACAGGAAGTGTTGCCATTGGACAGGCTAGCTCCCCCAAAGTATGAGAGAAACCGAGAAGACACAAAAGAGCCTCTTTGTTTGAGTTTTTTTCACACACCCAAAGCAACGCTGTGCAGGAGCTTGAAATGAGTGCTGTATTGGGTACACTTCCTTGCCACAGCATTCTCAAGTCAAATTGCAATTTACCAATCATTGGATCCTTGCTTTCCACGGACCCACTGCGTGGAATGTGTTTCCCCTGAAGAATCCTTTGTGTCCTCACCCGCTGCTGTTAGTCACCATCCGATGTGAAAGATTATGTTTCGAGTTGCTGCCTTGGGCGGAGGAGTCCAGTGAGCCTGCGCCAACAAAGTTGCATGTTTTCATTTTCTTATGTCTTTCTTCCTCTTCTTAGCTTTCCTTACCCAACCTCCTCGGAACTCTCTCTTCCTCCCTCCTTTGGTCACCCTTCTGCGTTACACTCATACCCCCTTACACACATACTGTTGGCACATCTCCATCACTTGTATTCACAGCCCCATTGTTGACACATCCGCTCTGGGTGCGATAATGGTTTCTGTCGGCCATTTCACGAACCTTCTGCTGTTCCTCCTCCCCGTCACCTTTATCTTCTTTGCATTTTCCATCGAATTTGTGCGTGCCCAATCGTTTTCACCTGCATCTACCGGTGAATCAGCCTCAGCTTTCGTCGAAGGCAAGGCCTTCTACATTCAAGGCGGTTCCACCCAACAGAGCACGACGAACCAGACCTTTTCCATCAGTCTCCGTTATTCCTGGAATACATCGAATCCCATCTACACAAAGCTTCCCGAAGGACCCTATAGCAGCCAGACTCCCAGCGTCTTGCTCAAGGACGGTATTACCTGGTTCGCCGTCAGCAACCAAACGTTTGTTACCTACAACATCACTGATGGGAACATCACCCAGCGTGCTTCTGCCAGCATGTACAGCAAGTTATACGGACAGAGTGCCGTATTTGATGAGGGCTTAGGCGAGATTGTCCTACCCAACGGCTGGTCAAACGGTTTGCGAGCCACCACTTTGTACGTTAATCCAGGAAACTTTTCCATCCGTGCAAACTCCTTGGCTGAGTTCAACGGCCTTGCACGCTATTCACTGGTGTCGAGTGAGAGTACTCAGAGGGCGTATCTTTTTGGGGGATCGACACCACCGAGTGCAATATCTGGACTTCTTTACGAACGCAAACCAACAGCTATCGGAAACTGGAGTCCCATAAACACTACATATGGTGGTCCGAAACTTGGCGGTCCGAGTGCTAGGGAGTCAGCTTGCATGGTCCCTGCCTTCAACGGAAACAAGTTGATACTGTTTGGCGGGTCCGGCCCTACTGCCTCAAGTCTATTGAGCGTGGTGCTGAGCGACATCTACATTTATGATGTCGCTAATGGCAGTTGGATCCAGGGTGCCGATGCCGGTGCTACACGTGCACGTGCCGCCCATGCTTGTGCCGTTTCTGGGGACGCTCTGATCGCGTGGGGTGGATATTCAGACACTTCGAAAAGTCCACCAGGGGAGGTGACTGCTGTCTACAACCTGACAACGAACAAATGGGTAGACAAGTTTGTCTCTCCTAATGGCGAACAGGTCTCCACCCCCATCTCAACGCCAAGCCCTACTAGTACCGCTATCACTGGATCTGACTCAAGATCCGAAAGCAACACCGGCGCCATTATCGGAGGAATTGCTGGTGCTGTTGTTTTACTGGCTGGTGTCGGATTTGTTGTCTGGCGGCAAGGTTCATTGAAAAAGCGCAGGATGTTTTCGAATTCTCACCAACAACAGAGCGACAGATCGCACATCTACAAGGAAGAAGCCGAGAAGATCAGGGATCCTCAGAGTACTCTCGATGTGCCGTCAGCTCCACAGTCAGCTGCACAAAATTTCCGCCACCCACAGCTGCGGACATCGCAGCAAGAGCAGGCTCACCACCAGCAGGGCGACGAGGGATTGTACGCCTATAGGGATCCATTCGCGAGAAGCAACAATCCTCATGCTGATCTCAACGTACAGCGAGCTCCACAGATTCCTCCACGGCCGACAAATAGCTTCCGTAACCCACAATTAGACATATTGCGACGTGAACGGGAAGTTGCTGCCGAGCTGGAAATGCTGCGAATTGACAAAGGAAATACACCGCAAGTCCAGTGCTACGACAACTGGTCAACACACAGAAGAGGGAATAACGGATCACCACACGCTTAGTAGTTCATCAGCGCATACACAACAATACCCTAATTAGAGACAGCAAACAACAACATAATGTGCGGCTCGAACTTAACAAGAAACTGAACCAAATGTATTTTTTGCTCTTTCTCAGCATGCTGCCCATACCACGCATGCTTCGTAATTCTCCAATCTAACGAGCTGCGACGGCAGTAGTTTTTGCTAAAGAACGAAAAACGTGAAGGTGAACGACCTTCTTGCCGGTAAATATCGAAGACTAGGCGAAGAGACATCGCTATTTCCATTTCGGACTGTTGATTGGATTTCGCTGTGATGTTCAAATTACACGATTGGCTTTGGTCTATGATTGGTTTGGTGGAGCGGCTGAATCGATAGCGATCAGTCAGTAACCTTTCCCCCCCCCCCTTACTTCAGCGACTATCCTTTGCACAAGCTAGTTCTGAGGAGCTCTTCACGCACACTCCAGCGGCTTGCCATAAGTAACCCGGGCGGCCTCTGGTAGTATGCAGTGATATTCATGAGATCTGCTCTCAACACATTTCTCTCCTAATTTGAGCCCTGCTAAATATTTTGATTCTGGGGTCATTGGCGATTATGCTGGGGGTGAAAGGTGTCCTTGCGCAGATCTAATGCGCCACTGCACATCTGTAGACAGAAGAACAGAATGAGAATGGTCACTTGCTTCGTTCAGCGGTTGTCATTTGGCAACTTGATGGGAAGAATAGTGATGTTCGATGTGGCTAATCAGGAGGTGATGCGAGTGTTATTTAGCGCCGCGGAAAGGGCAAGAGAAATGCAAAGGGCGATGGTGCCCCTTATTTGTTTCTGTTGTTGTTGTTGTTGTGGTGGTGGTGTGCACACACCGTGCAGGAACCCAAAGGCGAATGCTGCATGGACCTCGATATGGTATTGTTGAGCAAAATTGCACTTTTACCAATGGTGAAGTACTTGCATTCCACAGGTTCATAACTACGATTTTTTTTTGTCCTTCCAGCCCACTGTGTATCCTTGTGCCCTTTTTCATCATCCATTGTTGTTATTCACTGAGTATGATGGTGCTCTCTCGGGTGGATTGTTTTTCTTCTTCCTCTTCTTTGCTGAGCTCTCTTCTCTCTCTTCTCTCTCCCTCTCTCATACATACACGCACACTCTCTCTTCGCTCTCCCCTCATACTCTTACACACACTGTCATTCTATCTCCCTTCCTCTTGTTGCCGCAATCTCTTCTTCGATACATACGCTCTGAAAGCGATAATGGCCCCCGTCAGCCATTTCGCGGAACTTCTACTGCTCCTCCCCATCGCCATCATCTCTCTCGTACTGTCGGTTGAGTTTGTGCATGCCCAGTCGCCGTTTTCACCATATTCCACTGGCAATCCTGCCTCAGTCTTCATCGAAGGCAAGGCATTCTACATCCAAGGCGGTTCCACCCAACAGCAGAACAGGACGAATCAAACCTTCTCCATCAGCCTCAGCTCCTCCTGGAATACAACGAATCCCATCTACATCAAACTTCCTGACGGACTCTACGACAGCCAGTTCCCCAACGCCTTGCTCAACGACAGTATTACCTGGCTCGCCCTCAGCAACAACTCGTTTTTCACCTACAATATCCCTGATGGGAAAATCACACGGCGTGCTCCTGCTACCATTTTCAGCAACTTTTCGGGACTACACGCCGTGTATCATCGGGGCTTAGGCGAGGTTGTCATACCCAATGGCTACTCCAACGGCTTCCAAACCATCGATTTGAGCATTAATCCAGAAACCCTGTCCACTCGCTTTAACCCCAACATCACCCCCCTGTCCGACATTTCTGGCTGGATGCGCTATTCATTGGCCTGGAGTGAGAGCGCTCAGAAAGCGTTTCTGTTCGGCGGATCGACATTGGCCGGGACGTTATATTCAGCGCTTTATGAACGCAACTCATCGGCCCTCGGGAACTGGAATCGCATAAATGCTACACTCGCTGGGCAGACGGTAGTTGGTGGCCCAAGTCCCAGAGAGTCTGCTTGCATGGTGCCTGCCTTCAACGGCACCAAGTTGATTCTGTTTGGCGGGTCTGGCCCTACCGGGATAATTACTTGGAACGTTGCACTGAGCGACATCTTTATTTACGACGTTGCAAAAGCCGAGTGGACCAAGGGTAATGATGCCGGTTCTACACGTGCTCGCGCCGCCCATGCTTGTGCCGTTTCTGGTGACGCACTGATCGTGTGGGGTGGATTTTCAAACATGGACGTCAAAGGCCCCGCAGTTGAGATGATTGCCATCTACAATATAACAACAAATTTATGGGTGGACAAGTTCATCTCTCCGACTGTCGAGCAAAAACCCACTCTCACTTCAAGCCCTACTGGCACCGCCAACCCTGGATCTGGTTCAGGATTTGGTCCTGAAACCACTTCCAACACTTCTGGATCTGGAAGCAACACTGGCGCCATTATCGGCGGAGTTGCTGGTGCTGTTGTTGTACTGGCTGGTCTCGGATTTGCTGTCTGGCGGCGAGGTTCGTTGAAAAAGCGCACGACCTTTTCTAAAGTTCACCAGCATCAGAGAGACGGATCGCACAACTTTAAGGAGCCAGCCGAGCAGATCAGGGATCCTCACAGTGCTCCCAATGTGCCGCCAGCTCCACAGCCAGTTGTACAAAACGTCCGCCATCCACAGCTGCGCAACTCGTGGCAAGAACAGGCACACCATCAACAGAGCGACGATGGATTGTACGACTACAGGGACCCGGTCGCGAGAAGCAACAATCCTCATGGTGATCTCAGCGTACAGCGAGCTCCACAGATTCCTCCACGACCGACAAATAGCTTCCGCGGCCCGCAATTAGACATTTTACGGCGCGAACGCGAACTTGCTGCCGAGCTGGAAATGCTGCGAAATGACAGAGGAAATACACCGCAAGTCCAGCGCTACGACAACTGGTCAACACATAAGAGTGGGAACGGATCCCCCCACGCATGATGACTCCAATACTACCTTAATATTTAGAGAATGTACACATCATATTTCCCCTTCAAACGCAATAATATCACCCATGCTAATAACCCTCCTCTCCGATAAGTGGCTGCTGCAGCAGTCTTTGTTCAAAAGCATGAAGATGGGACAACATTCTTGGGCGGGGTGACATCGTTATTTCCTGTTGGGATGAAAACCCAGGTGTGTTTGAGGATCACTCACCTGAGTTTGGAGTACGGTCCAGCTTTCCGTCGTAATCCGGACGCCCCCTGGCGTATGCTGCAGTCCTTGGTCTTCTCTCTCCCAATTTAAGCCCCGCCAACACTTCGTTGACCTTGGACCATCGGCGATTTTCTGGGGATGGAAGGTGTGCTCGTGCAAACTTAATCTACAGTTAGCCAAGGCGCCACTGCACATTTGCAAACAGACAAACCAGAATGGCTGCTTGTTTCGTCCAACGGTTGCTGTTTTGCAACCTAATGAGGAGCATTGATGTTCGATGGGGCCATTCAAGAGGTGCAGCGAGGAGACATGGTGCACCACGGAGAGAAGAGATGAAGCTGACGTTGCACCGTGAAGACACACTGTGCAAGGACCTTCTCCAAAAAAATGTCTCGATGGGTTGAGCAATTTACAAATGGAGGAGTACTTGCATGCCACATGTTCACAACCTTTTTTTTTTTTTGCCCTGGGTTCTCTTTATCTTTCGTCAGTTGCTCTCTCGGGTCAATTTTTTTTCCTACTCCCTTCACTTTCTCTACACGTCCCTGTCTTTCCACACACTTTCTTCCTTCACACTTTCCACACACGCACACACACTCTCTGTCTTCTCTCGCTGCCCTCTTTTGATCCTTTTCCCTCTTGCATTCGCGCACCCTCACACGCGCACTCTCGTCCACACAACTTAGTCGTCGAGATATTCGGTTGGAGATGATAATGGCCGACGGAGGCCATTTCGTGGAAATTATGCTGCTCCTCCCCACCCTCATCATCCTGACACTATCAGTTGAGCTTGTGTATGCCCAATCACCGTTTTCACCGTTTTCCACTGGCAGTCCCGCCTCAGTCTTCATCGAAGGCAAGGCACTCTACATTCAAGGTGGTTCCACCCAACAGCAGAACGTGACGAGTCAGACCTTCTCCATCAGCCTCAGCTCCTCCTGGAATACATTGAGTCCCACCTACACAAAACTCCCCGACGGACTCTACGACAGCCAGTTCCCCAACACCTTGCTAGATGATGGTGTTACCTGGTTCGCCCTCAGCAACAACACCTTTTTCACCTACAATATCCTAGATGGGAAAATCACACGGCGTGCTCCTGCTACCATCTTTAGTAACTTTACGGGCCTGAATGCCATGTTTGACCGGGGCTTAGGCGAAGTTATCATACCCAACGGCTACAACAACGGCCAACAGACCACCAACTTGTACATTAATCCAGGAAGCATGTCCTTTCGTGTAAACCCCACATACCCTCTATCTGACATATCGGCCCTTTCGCTCTACTCGCTGGCATGGAGTGCGAGCACTCAAAAGACGTATCTTTTTCGGCGGATGGTCCCTGGTTGGAGGACAATCTTCAACTCTTTATCAACGCAGCTCGTCAACCGAAGGAAACTGGAATCGCATAAATACTACACTCGCTGGTTCGACGACAATGACTGGTCCGAGTCCTAGACAGTCTTCCTGCCTGGTCCCTGCCTTCAACGGAGCAAAGTTGATTCTTTTTGGCGGGCTTGGTCCTATTTCCTCGGCAAACCTTTCACTCACTGCACGGAGCGACATCTTTATTTATGATGTTGCGAAGGCCGAATGGACCCAAGGTGCCGATGCTGGTGCTACACGCGCACGCGCCTCCCATGCTTGCGGTGTTTCTGGGGATGCTCTGATTGTGTGGGGTGGATTTACGAACCCCATTATCAAAGGCACCCCAGGCGAGGTAACTGCCGTGTACAACTTGACAACAAACACATGGGTGGATAAGTTCATTGCTCCTACTGTCAACAGGGAACGCTTCCCCCCTTTAACAGGTCCCCCGAATGTAACCGTAGGCAGTGGATCTGACTCTCGATCTGTTTCAGCGAATTCTGGATCTGGGAGCAACACCGTCGCCATTATCGGAGGGGTCGTTGCTGCTGTTGTTGTTCTGGCTGGTTTCGGATGTGTTGTCTGGCGACGAAGTTCATTGAAAAAGCGTACAATCTTTTCGAATGTTCACCAACAACAGAGCGATGGGGAAGCGCACAACTTCAAGGAGACAGCCGAGAAGATCAGGGATCCTCACAGTGCTCCCAATGTGCCGCCAATTCCGCAGTCAGTTTCACAGTCAGCTCCACAAAACATCCGCAACCCACAGCTGCGGACACCATGGCAAGAACATGCACGACATCAACAGAGCGATGACGGATCGTACAACTACATAAAGCCGACCACGAGAAACAACAATCCTCATGCTGATCTCAATATACAGCGAGTTCCCCAGATTCTTCCACGGCCGACAAACAGCTTCCGTAGCCCGCAGCTGGACATATCACGACGTGAACGCGAACTCGCTGCCGAGCTGGAGATGCTGCGAAGTGACAGAGGAAATACCTCGCCTGTCCAGCACATTGACAGGTGGTCAATAAACAGGAGTGGGGGTCGGAGTGGGAGCGGCGGATCACCCCATGCATGACGAGTCTTCAGCGCATACGCAACAATACCTTAATCCATATAGAGTGACTTGCATATTATCTTGAAGGGCCTGCCTCCATGTGCTTGAATTCGAATCAAGTGAAGCCGCAGGCCAACATGGATGTCATCTTTGAATGAAATTTTTATTGAACGCGTAGGTGAGGATTTACAATTGATTTAAGACTGACTACAGTTGTGCTATATTGCGTTGAGGACGTAGGTTAATTATCTGTCATGAAAAAGCAAGAACGTGAAGAGTCGTCCGGCGAAGACGAAGTTTATGCTGCAAGAGAGCAGTTTGTTCGGGATTGCGCGACCTCCATGACGTTCGAAGACCTTGTAGAAAAGAGCAAGTGATGTTTTGATGAGAGAAAGAGAGAGAAATGAATGTCGAAATTTAACAATCATTGGATCACTTTTGTTGAGTACAGTACGGTGCTGGATCAGGGATGAGGAGGAAAACGAGTACGACTTTTGCCCAAAGGACTTGGTCGCTGCTTGTAAGGTATCTCGACTTTGGTGGACACCTCTCGCCCCTACTCTGGCTTGTCTAAGATGGGGACGCGATGGCCACACTTCAAATACAGTAATCCATAAAACTGTTACAATGTAGCCGATTGCGGCACCTTTATTCTAACAGCGTAATAAATATTATAATAATACATACGTCTGAAAATTCTTTGGGGCTAGGTTGGGTACTGGCGTGCACTGATATCAGATTTGGGTCAATGCTAATTTAAAACGATTTTAGTGATGCCGAGGCATTGTAAGAGTGTTGTGTGTATACTCAAATCCATGGAGACTGTATGAAGACATTTGCATGGACTTAGTGCGGGGTACGATGTCTTTTCAAAACTGCGACTCATTACCTGTTCAAAGTTAAAGACTGAGAATGGGGCCATGAAGAAGACTACCAGTAGGACGTAGACATATGGTCACAGGAGATTAGGAGTTGTACATAGGTCATAACCAATAAAAAAATGTGATTTGCTATGAGAAGATATATGCTGCAAGAAACGAGGGAACTTCAGAAATTGGTCTTTGAGCAGATCAAGAACTTGCCCAAGGTGTACAGGATTTAACGTGGAGAGCTATGTTTATGTGAACTAGAGCAACATGACGCGAGGCGGCTGTGATCGCTCATAGTCAAAGGCACTTTGGAACCCAAACGAAACATATACTTCTCCCATGGTCTCCAGATACCATGTTTCAAATAAAACAGTATCTTGGCATTCATGGATATCTCACTGTCTGTGGATCACTTTTCAGTATCTAGTCTAAGGCTCAGTTTTTATTTTATTACCATTCGAATTCAATTTGTCCGCCTTGGTGTTGAATTTGATTGTAAATTCGGTACTGGTATTATGGATATGAGCCGTTTTCAGAGTCGAAAAGTCGATCGCCTCAAAGATGAGATCCCAATCTTTTTCCTCTCCCATCGCCACATTTTCCAGCCATAGTTCCTGTAGTGGATTGAGATATATCAGACAGTGTAGAGCCACGGCGGCGTGATGTGAAAACAGGTGCTGTTTTTTCGTGGGTCCAACGATCGCCAATGAGAGCAGCTGGGATCCAGACGCCGAGATCGCGGGAAACAGTCCACCGTGTTTGGTCCAAAGCTGTATCCACGTGTCAATGTCGTCGCCAGAAAGGACTAAGGACTTGATGGTTCGCCACTGTACCGATCCCAGGACTCGCTCCACATGGTCTTGCAGGTGCAATGCAACTGGTTTACACCGGATTTGAAGATGCTCAAGATTCGATCTTTGCAGAACACTCTGGATCCTGACCAGCCGTCGATCTGTCATGCCAGAGACATCAAAAGTGAAACTCCTGAGAGCAGCTGGAAACCGCCGGACTGCCGCATCCAGTAGAGTGGCGTCCCACGACCGTCCAGAGACACCGTCTATATCCCACCATAGACAGATAATCGATTTCTGAATAAACTGTTCGTTCCAGATCCCAAACGATGCCATAGTCCGAGTTTCTAAACAGCGCCCCTTCTCGACCAAGGTCAGTCGAAGGAAATTTTGGTGGTTCCAACGACGATACAAGTCCGAGATCATCAGACTTGAAGCTTCTGTTTCCTGAATGAGAAATTCGAGCTCCGGTGTGGTTGGATTTTCCGTAAGTGCATGGAGTGGCAGCACAGAATGGAGATCGTGCAGTCTTACAAGTAAGCACATCGCGTTCCTGAGAAGCCAAGGTGAACTGAACACTTTGTTTGGGAAGATCGCTCTGGACAGCCCATACACAACACAGTTTGATACGCCGAGCCGTCCTTGCCAGGTGTTCCCTTGAAACATGCGCCTTGGACCACCAAAAATGTCAATCCCCTCGATGCTGGTTGCATAATGTTGGTGAAGAACCTTGCTGAGATTATGCAAGCGAGCACGAAAATCGTAGTTGTCTTTTAACTGATGAAAGTTCGACGTAGATGTCTTCATGGAGTCGTGTAGCCTTGACCAGTCGATCCTGGGTAGCCCCTGAGATGTATGCAAAAGCAAGCCATGTGTCACATCCGACAGTATCAGGTATACATATTGAGCTGAAGTCCGGGGGTAGTTGAGTAGCGAAAGCAGCCGTATGGTACCTCGGCGAATACTCGAGAGGAAAACGTCGCTCTGGTCCTCGAAACATCCTTGTGGGTGCATAGAAGGAGTGACACCATCGATCTGGAGAATGTTAATGCAGGTGTTTGATAATCCCAAAGCGAGAGATCCTAGTTCCGAATTTGTTGCATTCCATGCCAGAGTCAAGTTGGCGCCAAAGGTGTGCCTGGTTCCTTGAAGAGCATAGCAAAGCGAAGTAATATCACTAGGCGACAACAGCCTGAGAGTAATGGTGCTTATCGGGCAGTTGAGAGTGTCTCCAGATCGGGCAATGCTGGGGATGATAGGTCCAAAATCATTCCCGTGATGTGCATGGCTGGAACATCGCCATCGTACAAATATCCAGTCACGCATCTTAACTTTACGCTGAAGATCTCCTGCGTCGGAGCTGGGAAAGTTCCAACGGTGGAAGGCTGGAACCTTTAAGTAAAGTAAGACATCCAGCATGTCCCTTGAGCTCAACTTTGGATAATATGGCACTTGTTGGTTCAACTGCACAATGAATGCGATGGTTTGGTCGACGAGTAGTGCAATTGTTGGCCAATAGAGTTCATGGTGAACTGTTTCACTGTGGTGACTGCACAAAATATTGGCTGACTGTAAGGTTGGCACGTAATAGTCCCAGCCAGAGAAGCCGTACTTGACCATTTCCAGCAACGTAAGGGTGTGGTGCCCAAACCGTTTAAAGAACTCAAGAGGCCTGTCGAGATCATATCCTGGATGATTCAACACATGTACATGATTGCAGAATCTGGGCCCAGTGGCGCTCGTCTCGCACAGGAAGTAAAATCGAAAGCGAGGTATAGAGTTGCTTTGGTAGTTGTTGCCTTGGACGTCAGCTGTTAAGACTAAAAACAGGCGAGGCACCCAAGTGCCTGTATCTGCGTGCAGCAATTCCTGGATCCTATTATTGCGTTCTTGGTTGTGGTCCATTCTTGGATCGAAAGAGTCCTTCCCAGTCGACTGACACAGAGCCAGATATAGTGCTGTGAGCGGTCATGGTACAGTCAAAGTAATATTAATGACAATGTGAATAAGGTCGTCACAATGAGAAATAGAATGTCAATTGAGAAGGTATCTTGAGGATTGACTTACACTTTGTTTTTTTCTTTGCAGTCGAGGTGTGGTGGTGGATCAATCGTGATGTGCCGAGGTGAGGAAGTGAACAGAAAGGAATAATTTTGAAAGCGGAAACTCTGAGTATTTTGGGGAGCGCTTCGCCATCTCTCTCGTTTCTCTCTCTCTCGACGTTACACACGAAAAAATGTCGTCTAGCCCTTGTGCTACCAAGGCCTGGGTGAAAGTGACCAAAGTACGGAACATGAATTCCTCCCCACAGTCGACGTCATACTTGACACCAATCTGGCATCTCGATACTTTGCTCCTAAAGCCAAGCGCTTCTACAGCAGGAGAGAACGAGGCTCATTCCAAGGCCAAGTTGTCGCTGCTCTGCTCTTCTGTGAGACAGAGTTTCCGAATCTCCCTCAGTCCACGCTAGACTTCATGTGGCCATTTCTTGAAAAATAAGAAGAGAGTACGCCCGCGCAAGCCCAGCAAGACTACCAATGAGCTTATGGTATTCCCTGATGTGCTTTTGCCAGTATTCAAACCCGTTACTCCAAAACTTGCGACGAAACGTACTATCCATTTGAACCATTTGTTCGTTATTATTGCGTTTTAGCACAGATTCTGACTTGAAGGCGAAAAATAGTGCTATTTAATAAATGTACTTCGCTCTATCCTGAGTCAGAATCTTAGAACTTAAAAAATATTCATTACTTCGCCCGAGTCAAACCATGGAATATCACAATTCACCCTCTCCCATTCACCTTCATCTTCTTCCACTCTTGAACCTATCCTCGCATATCATAGGATCTATCAATATCCTTTACAGTGTCACAGAAGATCCGAACCAAAGGAGCTCAGACACTGGCTGAGGCACTAAAAGCACTGCAGACCATGGCGAGTCCCACTACTTTGAACATGCAGGACTGCGAGAACGGGGACGACGGAGCTCAAACGCTGGCTGAGGCACTCAGGAGCAACTCGACTCTGACCACTTTGAACTTGCAGAACAATTCGATCGGAGAGAATGGAGGTCAAGCGTTGGCTGAGGCACTCAAGGCCAACTCGACTCTGTCCACTTTAGACTTGTGGCACAACGCGATCAGAAACAGTGGAGCTCAGGCATCGTCTGACCAGCGTGTATATGTATAAACACAATAGCCTTAAAAAATTTAAGCGCGAACCAGTATTTGATATTAATATCTGAAAGCGTGAGTCGCGACTTCCTCAAAGAGATACGAGTCGTCGATCAGCACAGCATAATTCTTGAAAAATGCTGACCTTTATCCTTTCTTCATGCAAAAGATCATATTCTGCACTGCTTGCTTCCGTGTGCGTCTCAAAAGCTAAAAAACGGTCCATCTCATGTTCGCATACGGCAGCTTGGCTCCTCCTGTCGAACCTCACAACCACAGACGCACACACTCTCCGATACAACCCCGTCAATTGATAGACCTCAATCTAGAAATTGAGCCATTGGCCCATCGAAGGTGTCCAGATATTATACGTCTCCGCCAAGGCACAGGTTCATGTTAGCAGAGCATGACTGGACATGCAAGAAACTGCATCTTTACAGGAAACTGATGTGAACGCGATGCTCTGTTTCTTTACCCTTTCCACGTCCTCCTCCTTGACCCCACCCCCTGTCTATCTTTCTCTGGGTGCTCGAGGGGTATTCACCCCTCCGAACACTGTTCACAAGTTTATATAAGATATTTATCTCCATTCAGACATTCAAGTCATTGTCGACTCGTCATTCTCAATGTAATGACAGGAGCCTTCTGCAGGAGGAGCTCTACCGCCAGCCCGCACCCGCCCACGGCCAGTGAAATCCCATCGTAACTCGAGCCAAGCGCCACCCAGAACACCTTAAACATCATATGAATGTTTGACTGAGCTTGGCATAGCATCGGTGGACACGAATGCCAGTATCCCGAGAGTCAACGAGCAAAGCGTCCGCCGCCCCGCTTTCGGTGTGCTTCGCACCACCCTGATCTCAGTATTGCATTACGCCCTCCGCGCGCAAAGCTAGAAAACTGCACGACGAGTGGATGATCCCGTTCTATCTCTGAGGCGTAGCGACATCTCGTTCACCAACAAGGACAGAAGCCTCCGTGATCGAGTCCAGTGGCAGAGGAGAGTCTCGCCAAATACCCAGAAAGGGCGACGACCAGCAACTCCCTGGTCTTTTTTTTTTTTTTTTTTTTTTTTTTTTGGAATCATCTCCAAGGACGCACCACAGCCATAGAGCAAGCAGTGCCACTGCAGTCCAGACTTGTTGAACAAGCACGAACATGAAGAAAGAAGACACACACTTGTATTTTTGAGCATTTTGATTTTTGCTTTGTTTTATTAGATGAGCTTATTTACAAGGAGGAAGAAAAAAAGAGGAAGAAATGTCTATTGTACAATGGTGTTTGTTTGTTTTACTTGCTATCGCCAACGGCGGAGACAGGCCCAAACTCGGGTTCCTCGTCGTCGTCCTGCATCTGCGGGATGTAGAAAGTTTGCTGGTGCTGGTGCTGGATCGAGGCACGGTGGAGTTGTTTTTGCTGTTGATGCATTTGCATTTGTTGCTGCTGCTGTTGAAGGGCCTGCTGCTCCATATGTCGCTGTTGCTGCTGAACATGTTGCTGTTGGAACAAAGCATGCGCGTTCAATTGTTGCTGCTTGAGTTGGTTGTGCTGAAGTGTTGAAGGATGGTCCTGAGCCTGGTTATTGCTGTTCTCCATGTTCAAATCTAACGACTCCAGCTCGACTTCGGGAGAATCATTCGCGCTGATGTTGATGCTCTGCGAGGATTGTTGTTGTTGGGAAGGCCAGGAGAACTCGGGAGTGGAGGCTGGGACGCTGAAAGAACCAGACTGGTTGGGGAACCACATGGGCCGAGGGGCTTCTGAAGGGGTAAATGTTTGCTGTTGTGGCTGAGAAATACCGGTCTGGATCATCGACGAGTTGGACTGTCCCTGTTGAAAGTATCCAAACTGGCCGGAGGCTCCGTACATGGTCTCGTAGCCTGGAGTGCCTTGCAAGATTGGCATGGATGAGGCCGCAGACACGGACCCTCCATGGAGTTGAGATGGATGATGAGATTGAGAGACCTGAGGATGAAGCGCATGAGCGTCATTTGGAAGGCTGGAAACCAGTCCGTTCAAAGATCCCATGTTCTTCTTCATGAGACTCTCCAGCGACTCGTTCATGTTCAGTCCAAAGTCGGAGAATCCTCCCTCGCCGATTTGGATCGACTGGCGGTGTTGATGTTGCTGATGGTGGTGGGCAGATGTTCCTTGGGTGAAGGGATGGATCTGAGCCTCGATACCGAGAATGCTTTGCTGTGGTGCGTTGGTAAGGACCTGGCTCATCAAATCGAATCCCATGTCGTACTCAGAAGCGTTGTTTCCAGACTGCAAGTTGTTGTGCTGTTGTTGCTGTTGGTACTGGGAGGTTGACTGACCATAGGCCATCTGGAGATGGCCTTGTTGAGGGTACACCATCTCGTTGGGACCTGCTCCATCATCCGTCGACATGTTCTCGTCCTGGTGTCCTTGCTCAATAGCCTCGGCCTGTGCTAGAGTGGGCGATGACTGGGATGACGAGCATGTAGAAGACGAAGCTGGTACTACCAAGGATCCATAGGACGAGATGGGATCAGAGAGAGGGATGGTCATCGAGTTCACATTGGACATAGTCAGTTGATACGTGTGACTCTGGCTAAAGGGTTGATTTGCTGGGAAAGAGATCGAGCCGCGATGTTGGTCCATTTGGAGTCGATGTTGTTGTTGAATAAACATGTCTTGGTGGTGATCCTGTTGAGCGAATGACATGGCTTGGGCGTTGTCCAGGGACGATGGGATATCCAGGGATGCAAAGGTGTTGGATTCGACAGAGAATGCTTCCGAGTTGGGGGAAGCCACCGTTCCTGGGGAAGAGACCATGAGGCTATGATCCGAATTTGTCTCTGACGTTCCAGCGGCTGCTTTAGCTGCAGCGCGGGCGGCAGCGGCAGCAGAGACCCGCTTCTTGCGAATCGCCTGCTTCTTGTTGGCAGCCTCAGCGAGGGCCTGAGGGAGTTTTGGAGGAGGCTTTTGACCAGCGAACCCAGCAGCCACATGTGGCCTTTTGACCACGTTCCCGTTACTGTTCTTTTTCGCATCCCTCTTATTTGATTTCTTTGAGTCCTTCTAATGATTACCAAAAAAAAAAACAAGTAAGGATTAGTGGCGCAAAACGATTGCGGACAAAATTAAAAAGAAAAAAAAGTGTGATCTTTACCTTCGATCCCTTCTTGTCGTCGCTATTCTTCTGGTCACCTTGCAACGACCCTTGAGAGTGCGTCAGCAATGCCTTGGCCAATGGCATATCAGAGATGGAGCTTAACAAAAGCTCAATACGCTTCATGCGCTCGATATGGTCAAAGGCGGAAGGTTGTTGTTGGGATGGCGACTCTGATGGACCTTCCTCCGGGAGTGTAGGAAGGCTGGTTGAGAGCCATGAAGGCCTATTGGACAAAGTCACTGATGGCGACTTGAGCGAGATGTTGGCAAGTCGCTCCTGTGGGGAGAGCAGATCTTTGAAAGAAGAGGTTTCGAGGCCCTGGGTGATCAAGGAAAGTGGCTGATCGCCTTTGGTATTTGAAGGGGTGATTGCTGGAGGTTGCGTTCCGTTGGCAATGAATTCAGCGGCGCCAGGGATCACATTGCACAGCAGCATCTCGATGCGTCGTACTCGGTCCAGGTGTTCTTGATCCTGCAGAGCGTTTCCAAGAGCAAATGGGGGTGTGTTGAGCGAAAAGTCACTATTCCGTCTCGTATCCAGCAAATCCAGACCCAGGCTAGAAAGACCGAGGCCGGCAAGGGTCAATGAACCAACGACGGGAGATAAGGATGAACGAGCACCACTCGCTTCTGAGCCCTCGTCGTCTGTGCCGGGTGAAGAATACGAGTTGTAGGATGAGCTACGCTGGGAACTGGTGCTACTGCCTCGATATGACTTGGAGCGGCGGCTATCCTTGTCTTCACGGTTACGTTTGGTCTTTTTGGAGGAAGACTCTGGCTCGGACAGAGTGTTGATGAGGGCCGAGGGTGGGGAGCGGATGCACTCTCGCTTGGAGTGGATGCACGAATTGCAGGGCGACTCGCGATCGCAGCGGATCTTGCGATATCGGCACCAATCGCAGACTAGGGAAACAACGAAAGAAGGGAGGCAAAGGGCGGAGAAGGAAAAAAAGCATAATTTAGTATCAACATTAGTGTGGGTGTGAGAGTACGAGTGTGTGTATGAGTACGAGTGTGTGTATGAGTACGAGTGGTGTGTGTGTGTGTGTGACATATGACGGATGAGCAGCGGAGAGATCTGCCAAAATACTATTTGATGACGACTGTTGCAAGTTTGAAACAAACAAAAAAAGAAAAAACAAAGAGAAAGATACATCTGGGAACCGTAACTATAATGGACGAGACACCCCGGTCCATCCATGGGCACATCCCACACTATTCAACGTCAGGGTCAGTGTGTGAATGTGTAGTGGTAGTGGAGAATGGAGCGGTGTGCGCAGCACTCACACTCACACGCACACTCACACTTGCACTCGCACGATGGATCTGATCTTGCTGATCACCATTCTTCCTTTTACATGCCTGTGTTTCTGATTCTCTCGTCATTGGACCACTTTCAAAACATGTGTTTCCCCGGTCTCAACTCTTCATCTTGTTGCCCAAAACGAGAGTCGACAGAGGTCTTATTTTACCTTGGTTGACATTGAGTCTCTTGCGATACGCTGCATGTTGAGTAGGGTCCAGAGTATTTGCTGATCCCTTCTTCTTGGTCATTGGGGCAAGAGGTGTGGGTGTCGACACATGAGCGGGGGCTGGCATTTGTTGTTGTTGTTGGATCTGAAGTTCCTGGTATGTTGGGGAGGTTGTTGGCAAGAACGAGCTCGAGATCTGAGGCATTCCCAACTCGGGTCGATCCATGAAGCTGGACTGGACAAGCTCCTCAAAGGACTTTTCGACCGAGTGTCTGTTCATCATGCTTTCTGTCGCAACAACAACGGGATGGCCATGCGTTTGGGTCAGTTGTGGCGAGGTTGATGGATCGGCATTTCTGGAGGTGGTGGGCGACTTGGGCGACGACGCTGACGAAGAAGAAGAGCCGTTGGAGGAAGTAGAGGAAGTAGAGGAAGTGGAGGACGACGAGTTCTTGAGACTCTGCTTTGGATCGCGGACACTTGGGAGACCCGAGAATGTCATGATGGGATATCAGAAAAGGAACAAGAAGTGTATTTGTATGTATATTGTCAACCCAATGGATAATGAGTAAAAAAAAAAAAAAGTGGAGAGTGTGAGGGAGGGTGTAGATGGGTTACGGAGGCGACCTTGAACCGGCGACAGGGGTATTCCGGTAATTAGTGATGGCCCCAGGGCTGAAGAAGGAGGGAGGGAGAGAGAGAGGGGGGGGAGAGTGGGTGAGGAGAGGAATAGACTGGAGAAACGTCTCCAGGTGATGAAGGATCGACTGTGGGGAAGAGAAGGAGCCAAAGAAAAACGTGGGATGGAGACACCAGGAAGAAGGAGGGACGATCCCTTCTTTTTGTGGATGGAGGGGAGGAAAGGTACAACAAACAAGGTACGAGCGAGGGTGCTCAGAGGTGGATGATGTGATGTGTGTGACTGGGCAGGGTCGCGTATGGTTGGTTGGTTGGTTGGATATGGGTGTGTCTGTGAAGCAAGCACGGGGGGTGTAACACACAGCGCAAGCAGAAATGAAGCAAGTGGATGGATGGATGGATGGATGAATGGATGGATGGATGAGCAAAAGAATAAAAAAAAACAAAGAGGACAGGTTCAATTGCCGGATGGAGGTGGAGTAAAGATTTGGTTGATTGGGGCCTTGATTGATTGGATTCTGAACAAATGCGAGAGAAGAGAGAGAGGGGTTGTTGATTGTCTACACCCACGAACAATATAAAAACAAAAGGAGAAAGGAAGAAGAGGTGTGTGTGTCCGTTTGAAGAAAGAAAAGAAAAAGAGGACAAAAGAAAAAGAAGAAAAAAGGAATTGGAAAGAGAAGAAAGAAGAAGAGCGGTATGTCGATGTTTCTGCGATGGTTTCTTGTTCGTTTTCTGCTTCCTTGATGGTTGACGATGAACCCTCTCTGTCTCCTCCCACATCCTCGCCAGACGTGTGAGTCGGTGAGGCGGACTACGTTAAGGAGTTGAGTGGGCGAAAGAGAGTTCGGAGAGAGAGGCAAGAGCAAATAGGAACAACGACGGTTCAGCGCCCACTCTGCCTCTCTGCCCTGTATGCCTTGCTTGCCTGTTTGGGGGAACATCGAGAACCTTAATCCCATAGCGAAGCGAGCGTTGGGCTTGAGCTTGGAAGGAGAGGCATGAAAGATCAAAGAACACAGTCGAGGAGGAGTAGCAACACTGGGCAGGACCAGGGACAAGACCAGTGAAATGAGGATGCCCTCCGAATAGCTGCTCAATTGCTCGCCAATCCCACTAGTCTACTTTCTTGCTTCCATCAACAGAAGAAGGGAGAGAGAGAGAGAGGGAGAGCACTCGATACACGCGAACACACCATAGAGCAATGCAGACAAGAAACACACAAGCGAGAAAGAGACGATTACTAACAACGGCAGATAGAGGAAGACAGGGTGAACAAGGAAGCAAAGTAGGAACAAAGCACACAGAGAAAAAGAAACATATCCAACAACAACAATACGGTATTGCTTGAGCGTTTGTTTGACTGCGTGTGTGCGTATATGAGATTGAGAGTGTGCTTGTATTATGTGCAAATGACCCAATGGTCTCTTAGTCTGTCTCTCTCTCTCTTCTTCCTCCTAACCATGTGTGCATGAGTATTCGTGTGCGACCATGACCACTTGGGCGCCATGGCCACGATCTGATCTGCAGGTTTTCTCTTCTTTTTTTTTTTTTTCCCACCCGAGTACAGGTCAATGAATACATGTCAATCTACTTGGCGCAAGAACACCAGCTTGGTCGTGGCTTTGTTGATCAGGGACCTCCATTTCCAACCGACTGGACCGCCCTCAATGGATATGGCTCATAGACCAATAGAGAAGAGAGAGAGAGAGAGAGAGAGAGCATGTCTTTCCGGATCATGGACACAAACACCCTCGTTTTTTTGTCCGATAACAAAGTACATGAGAATCTAGCCCTCGTTAGACTCTTTGGGGAAGGATGAATGGCATTTGTTTGTGTTGTTTGATGCCAACAAGGTCTCTCCGGAATATGCATGGACCATCGCACTAACCAACTCTCCCGAGTAACCAAGGAAAAAATGCAAGTTGTTGGTTGTGTGCACACGACTCGGATGAAATGACACATTTAAAGCAGATTGTGGGGAAAAAGCATGACAAAAGAGTACCTTCAGAGTACATGAAGCTACATGGCGTGCTTTATCCTTTCCTTCTTTTCTCAAGACAGGCCTGTGATGTCTGTCTAATTGAAATGAAGGACGTGTTCGTCACCTGTCGGAAATTAGCTCAACTGGCCTCCGGACGGATCAGCCGTAGCAAAGTGCAACGGTTGAGCTGCTGGAAGGGAGGATGAACGGTTGTGGGGCTGACAAAAGAGTGTGGGGCTGGGTACATCCCGGCGAGTTCCGTTCCGGATTGTTCTCGCTCAGGGGGGTCCTCTCCGGGAGGGTTCGTGAGAGAGGGTAGGAAGGAGGACAGAGGGACAGAAGTGCGTGAATAAATGAGAGAGAGAGAGAGAGAGAGAGAGAGAGAGTGAGTGAGCACTGTCCCTCTGTTGACGGTTACACATCCACCACGCCAAGCACCAAACACACACTGTATTTAATCTCATAGCGCCTCCACACATGTCCTCATGTAGTTTGCGAAATTAAAGGACATCTCGAGGCTAGGGAGTTGTGTGTCGACTATCTCTGTCTCTACTGTCATCTACCTGTATATGCCATCCCGAAACGGACATTTCTGTGCCTCGACGACAACAGAAAGTGGAGAGTATTAACTGGAATAATGAGGTCTAGATTGAGAGGTAAGCTTGGTGCAGTCTCAAACCTAGTCTCATTATTCACTATCGTGCATCGCCATATGATGCTCGGGTTCCTGGTTCTGGCTCTGGTTCTGGAAATGACTTTGGTTTAAGATGGTCCCATTCTCTGTTTTCTCTTTGATTTTCATCTGTAGCTTGCATCAAAATGATCAAAGCGAAAATGACGAACCACCTGCTCCATTGTTGCTCTTCTTGCTAACCCAACAGAAGTCTAAAACGAAAACTCAAAGGCACTTTCATGCAAACTGTGTCATCTGTTTGCTAACAGAGTTCATACGGACCTATTACACTTATCAAGCCCGTAGGACAATCGTTTCTCCCGTGTTGCTTGGTACCAACAGCGAAATATGAGCAGATCATTAAACTTCCAGAAATGAACAATTGTCCAATCGACCTGAAAAATACAGCCTGCGACACTTTATCGACGGTGAGAGGACCATTCTTACGTTAGCTTCGGACATTGGCTGAGTATGTACTATACTATTAGCCGGTTGCAGATTGATTTCCGAAAAGGGTTCGCATCTTGCCTGTGTCGAACACATCCAAGTGTATGATGCATGCACGTTCTTGCGAAAAACCGGTATCTCATGGCGGCTACAGCGGACGAAGTACTTTAGTTAGCCCCGATTGTGATCTTGTGGTGCCAGATTTGGGAGTCGGGTGTTCAAAGAGACGGAGTATGTGTGTCTGCCAGTCTGTGTGTGTTTCTCTATGCTCGCTTGTTTTACTTTTTTATCAATCCTGCACGATCCGAGGCATATGCTCACCCTTACCCCACACTCGAGAACAAAAACATGGAGATGTTTACGGTGTGGCTGGTTACAGAGAAGCCAGCCAATGCATGCCCAACTGACCAACGAGTTGCAAGGAACGAATATTAAAAAAAGCGGGCAACCTTGTTTGCGGGGAAAAGCATATTTGTAAGTTTGGTGGCGCACTGAGATTGCTCACGATTTTATGATGTGGCTTAGAGCGTGGGCTAAGCCCAAGCCGAGCGCTCCCTCGGCTGTGGGTGCACTTTGGCGGAATATGTATCGAGGGGCAGTTGGCCGAGGGTCCAACAGGGCGTCCTGTCACTTTCACAAACGTAGAGATGTCCAGTAATGGAAACAACAGCGATTGAGCGTAATGAGTTACCGATGCCAAGATCGTCCTTTACACATCATGGACATCTAACCAATGAATTATGTTTCCGGACATGTTTTACAACGCATCATCGATTTTGGCCCAACTTATCTCAGTGCCACAACGTAAACCAAAAAGAGAAATACAGGTGGGCAAGAAGTGCTTGCTCACAGACCGTGTTTTGGTTCCATTTAGCTCTTCCCTCCACATTGAAGTGCACGCGCACAACAACAACAAAGAAAAGTTGAGAGCCTCTTCCATTCTTCCCACCCCCACTCCTCCGTCTGTGCAACTTTGTCACCTTACTGAGATCTTGGCATGGAGACACCAATGCAAATCTCTTTTGGGGCACATGTCCATTGTCCAACAGTGTTCTCGCACACGCCACCACTTTGTGAGATCAACGTTCGCCAGAGAACCCCTCTACCTTAAATTACGTCGTGTTGAGGGCCAAGAGATCATGGAGCACAATAAGTTAGTCGATCTAAAATAGCCCTACTTCAGACCAGACGTCTAATTCGTACCGAAGCCATGTGCAAGTGCACTATCCTCTTGGCAGGATCCCAGCCGAGGATTATGAAAGCATCTTGTGGAGTAAAACGACAAGGATGCGACGTAGTAGAACAGGAATGCATAAATAGCCCTCGGTCCATCTTCTTTTTCGACACTCACACCGATATTTATCTGCACCAGAATACCAGTCTATCTTCTTTTCCACCATATCTCCAGTATGG
This sequence comes from Podila verticillata NRRL 6337, assembly GCA_000739165.1. Taxonomy (NCBI): domain Eukaryota; kingdom Fungi; phylum Mortierellomycota; class Mortierellomycetes; order Mortierellales; family Mortierellaceae; genus Podila; species Podila verticillata. The sequence continues at coordinate 815,339 of KN042428.1, read as the reverse complement.
CCATATTATCACGACTCCGTTCAGCACCCACAGCGGCCGCATTCCTCAAAGCAATTCTTACTACCTACCCAATCACGCTTCAGTCACTCGCCAAACCACGCAGCATCCTCTGGGTCATTTTCACACTCTGGATCGTGAAGGGGATCAAGAAAGTAATGATGGATTAATAGCAGGATGCACGCTCTCCACCGCTTCTAACTGTATTTCATGTTTAAATTATCATCATCTACAACAACAGATGATCGCCAATGCGTACTTCCATCCACTCTCTCCCATCCCAGGGAACAAGCTCGTAGCATCAACATATTTCTTTACCGGAGTATCGTCTCTTAGTGGACGCAGGTATGAAATATACACGTAATCTTTACACGATGAAGGCTCTGCAATGTTTCTACTAACGCGCCTTTATCGTTTTTTTTTTTTTTTTTTTTTTTTTTTTTTTTGGAACAACACAGCCATGAAGGTTTGCCAGCCTTCCACAAACGTTATGGCAAGGTCGTCCGAATCGCCCCAGAGATTGTCACGGTCGCAGACAAGGATATGATCCGTGAGGTAAAACAAGAGAGAGGCCTTTCAATACTCAACAGCTACTCCATGAAGATGTTGAATTAACTCACCGCTCTCGAAAATACTATAGATCTTGGTGACGACTGACTACCCCAAGAGTATTATCCATCAGGGGTTCGAGATCAACAACCAGCACAACCTCTTTTCGTCCCGGAACAAGGATTTCCACAAGAACCGTCGCCGGCTTGTCGCCCCAGCCTTTGGGCTGTCTTACCTCCGCTCGCTGGAACCCATCATGCACGAGTGCATCGGGATCATGCTTCAAAAGGTAGACGAACTGCTCGAAAATCCCAGGGCAGTCAAAGGCAAGAAGGTTCTGCCCAAGGGACAGATAAACATCTGCTCGTTCATGATGCGTCTGTCTCTAGACATTATTGGCGAGACGGCCTTTGGACAGACGTTTGAGATGGTCAAGGACGATGTCCATCCTGTTCCGAGACAGATGGCCCAAACGTTGAAGCGGTGCATGCAGCAGGCGTTCAACCCGTGGATGAAGTATTTTATCCCTCTGGATTTCTCGTTTGTGGACTTTGGTGCGGAGCGTGTGAAGGTGCGACGGGCTGCTGGAGAGAAGGGTCGACGTGCCGATCTGTTGCAGTACTTGATCGATGCTCAAGCCAACGAGCGGGCGAACGGCAACGGTGAAACTGGCAACGAGTACGAGGACATGATCTCTGGAAAACTCACCGATAAAGCTGTCGAGACTGAAGCATGTGTGTTCCTGTAAGTGCAAACTGCTAAACAAAGCGAGAATTGGAACTAAGAAGTTATCAGTTGTTCACAAATGTGCCTTTCCTTCTATTTCTTTGTAGGATCGCTGGATCTGAGACGTCGTCGACGGCCATGACGTTCACCTTGATGTTCTTGGTTCAGAACGCAGACAAGCTGGCCAAACTGCGAGAAGAATTGGACTTGGCCACCACGAGCAACGCACTTGGCACCCTGCCCTCGTACGATCAGGTCCGCAATCTTCCCTACTGACTGGGTGCATTAACGAATCTCTTCGGCTGAGACCAGTCGCCGCGACCGGTAATTCTTTACATGATTTATTTTAGTGCCATCGACCCAAGCTGATGGTTTTTTGTTCTCTCTCTCTCTCTCTCTCTCTCTCTCTCTCTCACACAGGTCTGCCACGCGAAGTCACAGAAGATGTGACCATGAAGGGATACTTTTTCCCCAAGGGCACCAGTACGTATCCGCCTGACGGTCTGTCTTTAACTCACTAATCTCTAGGATTCCCTCGTTGTAACCACTCACCGGACTCAAAAAAATACTCTTTTTAGTTCTGCTCGCCCAGCTGCCTCATCTACACTGGTCTGACGAGTACTTCCCACAGGCGGACAAGTACCTACCCGAGCGCTGGATTCCCGAAGAGTCGTCTTTCCCTCCAGTTCAGGACTTTACGTTCTACCCCTTCTCGGCCGGCACACGCAACTGTGTAGGCAAGAACTTTGCTATGATGGAGATGCGCCTTATCCTGGCGACCTTGATCTTGACGTACGACATCGACCTGGTCCCCAACCAGCGCGAAGACTATGTCCAGTACATCACCACGGCGCTCGCCACCGAGAGCTATATCATCAAAATGAAGAGAAGGGAGAAGAAGCGAGAAGCCTAGAATGAAAATAACGCATACCGTAATTAAAAATTTTACAAAAAGTGTATAAGGCAGAGCCCTGGTGGAGGCCCTGGCGGCCTCTATGCAAATTTAATAATGACCGTCATATTCGAGCTGGCCTTATGTCGCCCAAATTTTCAAATTTTCCTCTGTAATTGACTCTTTCACTCTTTCTCCCACTCCATTGTTAAAAAACATTCGGGAGCACAGATCGAAAGCCTGTTGATCGAAACCAAAGAAAATGAGGATTATTCACCTTCCAGCCATGACCTTCGAAGTCAGCCCTAGTCGTGCATGTACATGAACGAGAGGACAGCATGGATCCCACTCTCAATACCCCCAAGAATATCACCCTTCACCACGGCCGTGAACTCGACCTCCCTGGCTTTCAACCGCCCCTCGCCACGTTGCACAGGGACACGCTCGCTCCTGGCATCTGCTTTCACCACCACCCCCTGCGTCTCGTCCAGATCCAGCGCATCCGCCACACGGCAAGGAACAATCACGCGGACTTGGCTGTCCGGGTGCCAGCGGCTCAAAATGTCCGGGGAGGACGTCTGCTGCGTGTCTACCAGAGCGGCCACCGTTTTGGCAATGTCGTCAAAGGTGTACGCGCCAATGTCGCACACGTGGTCGCTGCCGTCATCACTGTCGGTGTTGCGCAAGATCTCGACGATGGCCTTGTGGCGGTCGTGCAGGGGGTGGAGATGTTTGCCGCGCAGGAGGTGCACGGCCCGGGAACTCGGCAATGTCACTTGGAGGTGGAAGGGCCGGAGCAACATCCTGTATTGGCTCAGCATCTCGGGCCAGAACAAGTAGCCGAGGGGCAAGCCGTACTCGTACTTGTTGGCAGCGAGCATCCCTGTGTGGGCGAAGAGGGCTTGAGGAATCCGACTCGGGGTGCCACCTGTGTAGAAGCCGCCGCACCGTGGACCTGAGACGGATTCGTTGCAAATGATCGCTTCGCCAATGTAGCGGACGGCGGCCATGATGCTGGGCAGGGAACAAGACTGGATGGTGAAAATATAGTCGTCCTCGTTCATGTTCCCGACTGGACCGTAACGCCGGCCAAGGACACTGTGCAACTCGGGGATGGACGACTCGCACCAGTTGTTCTCGAGGTCGTAGACAAGAATTGGGTCGTAGCCCTTTACAAGGTCGGATTGGATCTTGGGCGGCGTCAGGATACAGAGTCTCCACACGTAGAACCCACGCTGGGTCGGCGCAAGGCCCTGGAGAAAGTCTTGCAGAGCGTTACAGACCCGGTCGAGGGCGCCCAAGAAGCCGACAATGATGTCCGAATCAGAGTCCACGACCTTGATTTCGTTCGGGACCATGAAAGTGTCTACGCGGTGTTTGCGACGCAGGGGTGCCATCCTCCTTGCAAACGCGAGGGATCGAGGGAGCTGGCGTGCCAGAAAGACAAGTCGGACGGTCACTTGTGGGTCCGACTCGGTGATCATGTCGAGGTAGTGGATCTCATGTACAAGAGCGTATGGCGTGGTAGCTTCGTTTTTGTCAATGAGGAGCAGCTGCTTCAGCTGGTTCTTGTCCATAATCGGCTGTTCAAAGGTAAAGTAAGAAAAAAAAAAAAAAAAAAAAAAAAGAATGAGGAGTTATCCGCTCTGGCAAAAGGACAAGATTGTTTTACCATAAAAACGCTTCCTGGCTGGGTCGTACGTTGCTCTGAGCAGCTTCTTTGCGGACCGTTGAGGACGAGCTCGAGGCAAAGTTTCCTGTGCTCATAGTGGTTTGACAAAGCGGGGGTAGCATGTGCTGGAGAGAATGTAGGAGGACAGGAAGGTAGGACACGTTTGTTATTGTTGAAGTGGCATAATGGTAACAAAAGAAATGGCAGGTTGGTGTTCTTGGCAATCACTCCATCATGTTCACTAGACAGCAGCGTTCACTGTTTGGCGTAGGTGTTTTGGCAAATTGATGATCAGCGAAAGAATAAAAGGCAACTGTCTGCGTGGAATGGAGTAAACAAACTGGGAGAGAACAATGCAAAATCTTGATCAGTGATCGATACGCGAACGAAGGGATACCAAATGCCTAGATGCGTTTAGGCTGCGTGGTACTTTGGAGGCGGCACCAAGCGAACCCTTCTTCAACCGCCCCAAGGTTTTGACACAGATCTCAGCAAAGAGGGGCAATTTTTCCCGTCAATACCGTGAGTCTATTTAATCTGCGCTGCAGCACATCATTATTGGCAAGCTACAGTTTAGTGGAATCAAATGCAGGTTCACCTGCATTTCTGCACATGGTTGAACGGATTGGGGCATGCATTTTGTGTCCCCTTGTTCGTTTGATGTTTGGTATGCATTTCGTGTACGATACAATCAGCGGTATTTTATTTTCCATTCTCGGTGTTTCCCGCATTGCCAAAAAATAAATTGCAATTTTGCCTTCGAATTTGGAAGGATGTGGCCACCTGGACAAAATGTATTTGCTCACAAGGTTTTTGTTTATGGAGGAATGCCCGGGCTTTGACGATGGAGTGGCTTGGGCATTATGAGCTCAATCTCGGCGTGTTTCTGCGACATTGAGCATCAAGTACGACAATCACGTTTCAAGTCATTGTATGTCTATCGAGCACGAACATCACTCCCAAGAAGGACGAGCAGGATGAGGAGGAATGGAGGTCCACATCGATGATAGAATGTCCTTATGGAGAGACACGGAGACAGAGGTCTTTGCCAGGAGAGTCGACCATATTAAGAGTTGTAGAGACTCGAGTTCCTTCATTTTTTCTCCTGCAAAGTTGTGCGTTGTGCAAGGGGAGCCTTTCGGTGGGAACGAGGATGTGTACAATGACGGCGATGTGAGTATTGTGTGTGTGACCCTGACTGATCGAGCAGCTCACTGTCATTGGTCGCCGTGCAATTTGAGCTAATTTTGCTCTTTTTTCTTTCCTCTCTCTGTCTCTCCTATCGTTTTCCTTGTCCTTGTCCGTTGTGGCGATATAAAAGGAGACACATCTCAAATTTCCCTTTTTCCTTTTCTCCACACCCAAACCAAGCGCCACAAAGCACACATCCCTCACACTCACATCACTCACATACACACACATCCATCGCACCATGGCAAAGTTCTCCACTCTCCTGGCCTTCATTGCCACCGCCACCCTCCTCCTCTCCTCCACCTCCGTCGAGGCCGTCCCCTTTGCGGACCCCAAGATCCCCGCCTTCTCCGTCTACCCCCTCTCTAACCTCGCCGGCACGTCCAAGTTCATCTCCAAGTACGGCTGCCACAACCACGGCCTCACCACCATCGGCTCAGTCCACTACCACTCGGGCCCCAAGGCCCAGCTGACCTTCTTCACGGGCAAGAACTGCAAGGGCACGGCATCGCACGCCATGTCGAGCGACACTGTTAAGCAAATGGGTGGGCCTTACAAGTCGCAGAGTGTCATGGTTGCCAAGTAGAAAACAAAAGTGCAGCACAAAGACACATAGAGAAAAAAAAAAAAAAGAGTTGCATACCCCTTCTCCAACACTATCCCTTGTAGTTTCTAGTTCTTCACACTCTTTTTTTCCCTTCTCTGCACATCACGACCCCAAAACTTCCCCCTCAGCATCATTAGAACCACAAAAAATCAAAAAAAGTACAAAATAAAGGTCAAAAGCGTTTTGATCTGTGATATTAAATTTCAGTCAGGGGCTACATTTCGACGGTCAGGCACCGGGAATGGTGTTTCATCTTTTCTCTATTTCTCTTCCACGGTGGATAGCAACATGAGGAGTTCATCCAACCATCCATCTTCTTTCCCAAGAAAATTTGGCTCAATGGCGACGGTCACTTGGCTCGTAGAGTACAGATCGATTCTAGGCAGAACATAGGGCGGCTCCCAGCCATTGTCCGAGACCCAGCCCGTGATCTTGTTAGTCATGTTGGTCGTGTAGCGGACCCAAGTGTTTGCTGTGATCTTGGGCGAGCTCGATGTGGACGTGAGATCGAAATGACCATTGAAGGAGGGACTCTAAAGAAAATTTGCGGGAAGGGTATTTTGGGGACGTTTGGTTATTGGGTTTCCCTTCCCGCTTGAGCATAGCCACACTTTGATCCAAAAAAAAAAATGTTGTCGCAAAATACTCACCAGCTTCAAATTAATGTTCCCACTCGTGCTTGCTAATATCACGTCCAGATACTGGGGCCCACGCCCTTCCAGCGCTGTTGAATGCACCTTCAGGTCAATGTTCCCCGAATCCGTCGAAACATCCACTGCAGTGGGCGTCAGCAACGAACCCTTAACACTCCCACGCTCGGTCCGGATCCGTGTCCGCTTCAGCACCCCCACGTTCCTGAGCGCCACATCGCCCTTCATCGTCGCCAGACCCAGACTCTCAAAGATAGCTGCGGGCTTGCGGCTCAGGAACCCGCCAAATTCTAGGGCAATCTCGCCGTACACAACTTGGACTTCCAGGCGGCCCGTGCTATACGAGGATCGCGGGTAGAGGATCTCAATGTTGGTTCGGAAGCAGTTGTTGTTTAGAAGGTGCTTAGTTTGCCTGGGGTCGCTGGTGCCCATGTGGACAAGGACATTCGCCGTGTGGGCCGAGGGGTCGAGGTGGACATCGTGCACGATTCTGTCGAGAAAGCTACGGCTGGAGCCCGTGGACATACGGATGGTGATGTTGCGTTGGGCCCAGTCGTCGGATTCTTTGACGAGGATGTTTCCGTACTGTGTTTTTTTTTTTTTTTTTTGGTTTGTTAAAGAGTGTGAGTGAGTGTGTGTATGTGTGAGAGAGATGTCTTGGTTACTCTATTTTTCTCTTCAGAGTCGTGCATCTTTTACAGGGGAAAGAAAAAAAAAACGCTTACAATGCCTTCTTGGACGTGAAGGATAACACTGAGGTCCTTGGACGGTGGGAAGACGCTGGTGCTGGTGCGCATTTCTGTGCCTTTTGGCAAGGAGCACATTCCTTCCATGTACTAGGGGAAGACAAGTCGAGTGATACTTTTTAGCTTGTCTCGATCATCGAGTTGACACCTTTTTGTGTTTAGCGAGTTTTTTTTTTTTTTTTTAAAAAAAGGTACTTACGTCAAGGTAACCGAGATAAATAAGACCAACAATGCCAGCTAGAACACCAGCACCAACCATCAAGGGGATTCCGTATTTGTACCACCATTCTTGAACGGTGTATTTTGCTCGGCGAAAGTCTATCATCGCAAACCAAGAAAAAAAAAATTGTAAGATATTTCTTTCAAACATTTCGCCGCGGAGAGAATGGGAAACTCGACATTGCAAATATAAAAGGGGAGTTATTCTTACAACCAGAACAAGAAAAGAAAGTGTGTTGTGGTTGCTGTCTTTGGCTTCTGTATCCATTGACGTTGTCCAAAGCTCCATAGTCGCCCTGTGTTCCCAGTTGGATAGACTTGATCTCTGGGAGTGTATCTCGGTGGCTCTTCTGTGGGCCCTAACCAAAACACAAAACGGTGAGGTTCACCCGAGGCAAGTTAGATTGCAGTTGGCAATAGATCGAAGAAAATAAAATAAACCCCCCCCCCCCGTTTGAACACTCCTTACTCTCTCGCCGTGATGAGGCTTCAGCCTCGTGGTCTAAGACCAGTGTAATAAGCGTAAAGGCTTTGAGTCGTTGGCCATTTGAAGACGTGTTTTTATGCTAAGGTGTTGAAGAGCGGGGTGTAGTCTATCGAAGGTGGATGGTGGGGGAAAAAAAGTGGGCTGTAGACACAAAATGTTGCACATTTTATACGGTTTAAGGTTGAAAATTTCTCTATGTTTACCATGGTCCATGGTCGCATTGACCCCTCTCTCTTGATCTCACTCTTCATTCACTTTTTCATGCGCTTTCACCCAAAGTCGACGCAACCCCAACATGCATGTTGCGCTCATCGTTCCCTCTTTGTCTGCGCCTTCCCTCCCTGTCAGATTTTTTGTTTGGCACAAGAAGGACGTCTTTAAGCACTTAGCAAAGGCAGAGCGAAACTGGACGTGACTGTCAACATCAAATTGCGGACACCAGGCCAAAGAACTTTGATTCTCCTTGAGTCCCCTCGTTGAGAGCCATCTTGTTCTACCTGGCTGATCTGCTTAACCAATTCCAGGTCCTCCCTTGCTGCCAATAGCATATGTGATCCACGTCCTGGTGGGACCGCTACAGTTCTTGGGATTCATCAATGCATCACAGCAAGACTTACCTCAGCCCATAGATGCCCTACTGCAAAGGGCAGGCCCAGGACTGGAGCCAGGAACCAATGAGCCAATGAAATCTACGCGATAACACTTTATTCAACACCTTTTGTCGATCTATATTGATTTCATTTCTGGACCACATCGCGCTTGACTGGCATAGTGCACTGACTATCTCTCACAGTAGTCCAAGCTTTTCGACGTCTCATTTGTGCTGACCGTCGGATACTTGCGTCGGCGGCCTTTTACCAGGATACATCTTGGCATGCAGTGTCGCTGTCGTGTCAGGACTCAACCATCACTTTCAGGAGAACCGCTCGTTCATGAACCAAATCATCCTACGGCTCTTGCAAAACTGCTGACGACCTATACCTTTCCCGATGACCCACCACCGCGCCTTGCTCTTGAGTCGCACGAAGCATCATTGCTCATCATCAGGATCAGCAGTCTAGTCTGAATGGAGCGCGTATTGGGACAGCTTTGTGTCCGAGTTGTGCTCGATCCCGACTCGGATCTCGAACATGCTGGGTGTGACAGGCCTGCTGGGTTTGCGGGGCAGATCAGGATCCCTTTCAGGGGCGTGTTTTTTCTCAATGGCAGACCAACAAGTGTTGAAAAGTCTTTTGGAGTACGATTGAGTCAACGGATAAGGACAGGGACAGGGAGAGGCAAAGGTAGCAGGCGTCGTGCATATGCGGCTCGGAATATGTGGAAAACATCAAGAGCAAACAAAAAGGCTTTTCTCCAACCCTTCATGTAAATCGCGTGGACTTATGGTCACAAGTTGCAGACAGTATTGGTGGCAGACACTTGGTGTCCCAGCAGGTGCAAGTCCCGTATACAAAAGTGGAGATTGAAAAAGATGAAAGGGTTGTTGATGAAAGGACGGTCGATGGCTGGATGGACGAAATTTTCAAGGCGGGTTTCGAAGCGTGGAGTAGGAAGTGAAAGAGTAGAATGGGATTAAGAGTAAGAGTGAGAGTGGAAATGAGAGTGGGAAATGCTGTTGAGTGTGGGAGTGGGAGAGGGCAATGATAGAAAAGAGTGGTTTTATAGTATAGATCATTGTTTACTTTGGAAACAAACAGCAACAAAGCATTCGCGTCTTTTTTTCTTCATTTATTTAAAAATGTCCACTACGCATCAATCTTGGCCCTGATGTTGCCATTGACAGTAGCCAAACGCATCCTAGGAAGCCTACCGGTGGGCTCCGTGCCGTCAGCTGAGACCCATCCAATCTGTTTATTGCTGGTACTAGTCTTGTAGTGGATCTTGTCCGAACTTGTGATGCTGGTACGTCCAACTGCCGCCACGATCTCAAAGTGTCCTTGGAACGACGGGTGCTACAGGAAATGAGAGCGAGAGTCAAGTGAAGAGTAAGAATCAGTAGTGCGCGACACATATGACAAACGTATGCGCAGAACTTCCATGCAACTTGAGGAGATTAATTCTTACAATTTCCAGAGTAACAGGTCCATTAAGTGTTTCAAGATCGACATCCAGTTCTTCTGGGTTCCACTTCTCTACCCCAGGAAGGATGCCTGTGTTGATGGTAAGATCAATAGGTCCGTTGAGTAGACTTGCTTCGACTGCACCCACCGTTGTCAGTGAACCGTACACATGTCCATTTGCAGCACCCAGCTTAGTGTTGCCAATGACCTGCACGTTCTCGAGCTGGATCTCGCCATTCGTGGTTTCCAAGATCAACGTCTCAAAGGTCGGTGGCGAGATGCCGGGGACCTTGTCAAACACCGCCTGGATATCCCCGTTGGTGACCTGAACTTTCAATCTTCCTGTTCCAGGCATTTCTCGCGGATACACAATCTCCACATCAACCCTGGCACAGTTGCCTCGAAGGGCTTGCTTCCTTTCCTCGGTCGAGTTGAAATTAAGCTCGATGCGCAACTCAGCTGTCAATTTAAGCTCGTCCAGCGAAATATAATCGGTCATGGCGTCAGACAGCTTTGCACTGCTCGTTCGCCATGTCCTGTGAACCAACACACGATCAGGAATATCCCAGTCGGCCGCTTCCCTGATCACAATGTTTCCGACCTAGAACGCATAAGATAGAAACACGTTTAGCATTTTTTCTTTCAATATTAGATGGATAGCTTGCATGTCGTGCTTTTCACTATTTTTTTATCTTTCGCATTACAATGCCATCTACAACCGTATAGGAAAGGTCAAGAGTTTTGTTCGCTGGTAAGACATATGAACTCGTGTCTGATTCGGCCCTCTCAGGCAGGTTGCAATTTCCATCGATATCGATCTACAACAATGAAAAAAAAGTGATGGTTTTGCCCTGTTAGATCATCCTTCTCGAAGTGTTCCTCTTCGTTTGCATATGCATCGTTGTGGTTTTTGATGCTCTTACCCAGATATCCTTCAGGAACCAGCTCATCAGGATGATGACCAGTAGAAGCGCGCAGCAACATCTGTAGCAGCCCGATGATCTTTTGGGCCTTTTGAGGCCTATGTGAATGAAATAAAGGACGTCAGTATGGGTGCGTCTGCGCCCTTGAGAGGATGATGCACACTAATTGGTTTCTTGTTGTCGTATGCGGCGTTTTTCTATGTACATTGGCCACGAGTGCTGCAAATTTGCTCTCAGACAACAAGGAACAACAAACAAACACAAAAAAAAAAAAAAAGATTTGTATTTGTGTGGACTGCATTGCATGGCGAGAAACAGAAACAAAGAAATGATAGAAAGAAGCCCTTACGTCTGCGTTTGGGTGCCACGGATGAGTTTGCGGAATGAAGGGCGTTGTTGGTGGCCCCATAATTTGTAGGAGGAAGAGGAGAAAGAGGAGAAAGAGGAGGAGTGCTCTGATGAGGATTATAAGGAAGTTGTGGGGGTGGTACATATGGGTCAGTTTCTTGTGGCACGGGCTGGTAGCCTTGAGGGTAGTGGGTGCCTTCCTGTGGGTTCCGATATGGAGGAGAGACGTGTTCCTGTGGGTTGCGAGGGAGAGGGGCCGAAGCATTCTTCACGGGGTCCTTTGATGAATACATGGGCGGAGCATCTTCTGGAACTGAAGAGAGAGAGAGAGAGAGAGTCAGGGGGAGGGAAGAGGAACGTCAGCGAGGATTGAGGGACTACATCTTTTGCACGTCTTGCGGCCCACGTCGCAAATGGACATATGCAAGGACATACTATAAGGGAACGGTCGTGGGTTGGAGGGGGTGGAGGTGGAAGGGCCAAAGTTGGGACCAGGGCCAGGCGGAGTCGCGGAAGCGTAGGGATGCTGGTCGCCAAAGGTCTCTTGTTCGATGGAGGGATCCCATCTGTCCTGCGCAAGAAGAGCCTTCTTGTCCATTGTAAATGTATGAGTGAGTAGGTATTTGTTGGCTGGTGATTATAAGATGAGAATGAGAAGTGAGGAAGGGAGGAGCTGGAGAGATGGAGCGATTGTTAAAAAGAGAATTCGATCCGGAAAGTCAAGACGATGCTGCCCACCCGTGTAGCACGATAGAGAAGGACGAATAAGGCCATCTTGGTCCTCGTTGGTGGCATCGAACTAAAGCATATATAAAAAAGCCTAAATCAGGAAGAGAGTCGACAGAGGCAGAAAAATGCCAAGCGCATCGCACGCAGCGGAGAGAGACAGATAGACGGCGAGTCAGATGGACGGAGACATGACTGAATCCAGTCGAAAAGGGGAGCCCACCAAACAACGCACTGAGAGAGAACAGTGCGAAGGTGTGCTCGGAGAAGGTGTCTTGGGAAAATAATTAGAAAAAGAGATGTCACAGTGCATGCGAGAGAGAGAGAGGAAAACACGTTTATTGCATCCTGGGCACAGTCGTGCCAAGAGGTCGTCATACTGCACTGGGGTCTGGTGCTGGTGGTGGAGGTGCAGGAGGTGCTTCCATTGGTGAGACTGGTAACGCAGGAGCTTCAGAAATGGCCGTGGGTTGCGATGCAAGAATCACCGACGACAGAACAGCCGGTGCTGGAGGAACAACAACATCTTCGTCAAAGAGCCCCACATCCATCATGTAGTCGTTGGTGCTTGGTCGGAGCAACACATAGTAGTCCGGAATACCATCGCCATCCGAGTCCCGAGGTGAGATGAAGTGGTCCTCTATGATCTCTCCGTTCTCGTCCAGTGCCGGGATCAATTGCCCCAGTTTCCTCTCTGTTCTCGACTTTTGTGGCCTGTTGCCCTTGCCCTTTTCCTTGGCGTTCTTTGACTTTTGGTTCTTTGTCTTCTTGGTCGTCTTGGCCTTGCTATCCTCTTTGAGCTTATTATTAGGTGCCACGACCTTACTTGGCAAAGTGACTGTTGGTATCGTTGTCGTTGGTTCGATAAGGTCCGGTTTCCGTAACTTCTCGGGAGTGTCTGGTACAGGTCGGTGGTGATGATGACCAATATTTTTCGCCATGAGTTCATTGTTTTGTCCTTGCTCTTGTTCCCTGGTGGTTGACTTGTCATCCTTGGCCGACCTCTCCTTTAACTCTTCCACCTGGACCTCTATCCGTTCATGATGTCCTTTTGAGTAGCTGCTCTTTGACTTCTTATGGGTAACTCTGTGTAGGAGAAACGGCAGATCCTGCTCTTGTAATGGAGAAGCAGGAAACGCGGAAGGATCACGCTCATTAACAGGCGACCGCCGAAACCAGAGAATTGTCATGAGTTCTAGCAGTAGCAAGACTGCCACTAGTGATGCCCTGTTCCTGGGATTGCTGAGAGACAGGAACGGCATTCGATGGCCTTTTTGTTGTTACTTTGTGAGAAGAGTGTGTGGGTCCGGGATTAATGCGAAAGGTATAATAGTCGAGGGCGAATGAAAACAAAACGAGTGGCTCCCCAGGAAAGACAAGCGAAAAGAAAGAGGAGTGTAGGATGAGGTGTAAAGAGAGGGAAACGGGGGTGTATTTGTATTTCGAAGGTTGTGATATGGGTCAGACTGAGTGTGGCCAAGGATGGAATGTGGTGGAGATGCGAATGACAAAAGGAGGTGTCAATGATATGATTTGGGCAAGAGAATAGTGCGCAACAACAAGAGCACGCCCAAGAATCAGAACATAAGTGGGTGCTGTTTGTTATGCCGCGTTTTTTTCTTTTTGGAGTGGAGTAATACCGAGCTGAGGAGAACATGGGCCACACTTTATATATCTTGGATCGATCCTCCCAAAGCAGTAATACCATCTTTTCTTTGGAAAAAAAAAGTGTATCGAAGGCACACTACGTACTACCTCTTGTTTCTTGCAAAGATGTGAAGTAGCGAGCAATTGTCATCTGCACCACCTTTGTCGGAAATGGCAGGCACGCGATCATCCAAGCTCTTGTCAGCAAGCTGCCATCATTCGTAACTGAAGCATCCTTGCGTCTGGCGTCATCTCGAATATGACCGACAGGTGCAGCGGCCCTGTTTGGTTAGTATCTATTATGGATCGAAATATACGCCTCCTCGACCAAGCGTCTTTTGTCATTGCGTTTCTGGGGGTTTTTTTTTGGCTGAAGCGTCGCCACCAAGATGGATCACGGATACACAAATGGTGGCCACACTTAAGGGGAATTTCAAAAGCAGTCCTATCCTTTTTTTTTCTTTTTTTCTTTTTTCTTTGGCGGCGGGTTACCTTGTTGACCATGTCTGCATTCCCTCTTGCTTCAATCCGCCCAAACCCACCTAAACACTACACCACCTTTGAATCATCCTTTGTTTATTTAATTTCATCCGCAGACCTACACTCTCAACAACACATTACGACGACCGCGACGCATAATGGAGCCGGCAAAACCGGCAATAGCCAATGGTGGTGCAGGCAAAGGAGTCGATCCAGCCGTGGTGGAGGAGAATGTAAAGGCTCTAAAGTCAAGAGTGATCAAGATTTCAAAATTACGAGAAGTCTTTGATAAGAAGGAGCAAGGTTAGTTCTCTGATACCAAGAAATGACATCAACCGCCAAAGAAGGAGCCTTTCTTTATGAACCACAGCTCCATTGCAGAACACTTACTCTCAGCCCATCTTTCGGAAAATGAAACCTCTTCATAGAACTCAACGAAGCCAAGTCCAGCCTCGCTGCAGCCCAGCAGGAGATTGAGTCTCTCAAAACTAAACTGCAGGACGCACTCACATCCACCTCTATCCCAGGATCTCTGGAAGCATCGATATCATTAAACGCGACACCAACAGCTGCATCCAACGAAGGCACTCGTGAACTGGAACAGTTGAGGAAGACGCTTGCGGAACAAAAAAGTATCGCAGTACAGGCGACGTCGGAACATGAGAAAGCACGCCGGGAGCTTATCACAGCCCGCGAACGACAGAGGCAGGCCGAGGAGACGGCTCAACACCTAGGCCAAAAGATCAAGGCGACCGAGATGTTGAATCAGCAGCTGGAACAGACAGTGAGAAACAACGATGATTCTAAAATTGATCTGGCGAACGCAAGAACCGATATCAAGAAGCTTAACTCAAAGCTGCAAACCAAGTGAGAACTGGGGCTTGGTGGACCTTCCTCAAATTTGTACTGGAATATGAAGCCTGCAACGACTAACTATCTTGCCTTTTAAATTGTGTTTTTTTAGGCACCACGAACTGTCTGAAGCAAAAGGAGAACTTATAAAGCTACGAGCGGACGCACTAGAGAAGGCGGCCTTGTTTGCCGACCAGAAAAAGGCCCTGGAGAGCGCGAACGGTAGTAAGCTGGAGGAGACGAACAAGGAGCTGCAGGACCAAATCAAGGAATTGCAGCACCAACTCGAAGACGCCCAAGCAGAGTATCACCTGGAGTCCGAGATGCAAAAGGAACAATTCAAAGACACTCAGGAAGACCTCCGTACATCAAAGAAGGCAATTGAGCAACTAGAGAAGCAGAGCGCCGAGGCTTCTCTGGAGATCACTAGACTCAAGGAAGAGCTCCGCTTGGCCAGGATCCCTTCAGCTGTGCAGGTTGCTCCAGCTGCCCTGATATCAGAACCTAACAAATCGGCACCAAACCTGAGCGCGATACCCGTGGACCGGATCGAGCTCGCGATTCAGAGTCTGGAAGAAATGAAGACCCAGTTTTCGATGTTGCAGTGGATCCATGGCAAAAAGACCAACGACGCCAAAATCAAAGCGCTCGAGGAACAGGTCAAGACCCTCACCAAGGAGAAGCAGGCACTTGTGGATGCACTGGTCGTACGGACGATAGAGATGCCCCCCAGAAGCATGCCTTCCAGGAAATCTTCGATTACATCCGAGACGGTATCGGCGCCAACCCCATCCGATACAATCCCAAGCGCAGGATCTGCGACAACACCCATGAGAAAACGAAAGGCTAGTACTGTCACCACTATCACAACCACCACACCTAATACCGATACTGCCGACACTCTTCGCGACGACACACCGCATCCAAAGAGGGTGGCGATATGGGACGAGGACTTTGAAGAGTTTGGGGACGGTCTGTTCGAGGCGAGTGCCTCGGAGTCTGTGATTCCCACGCCGAGATCGGAGCAAGGACCGTCCAACTCAACCTCTAGCACAGCAACTCCCAAAGCGCCCACGAATAAGCCTAAACCGATTCCAGTACCGGCACCACCGGCACCAACACCGGCACCGCCCAAGCCCGCCAAGCTCGCTAAAGCCAAAACGACTCGTGCCACTAAGGTCAAGCCTGTCCCTGACACCTTTGCCAACATTCAAATCAGGAATATCTCTCTCAATCCATATATTCCGGAGCCAAGCGATACTTTGAACTGTAAGCCGGATATTTTTGTGATGAACCCTGGATCTATGAAGGACAACCAACTAACACATCCTGTTTCTAACATTATAGACTTTTCATATTTGATGGACACATCGGTTGCTCTGGACAAGAAGCTGGATTCAAAATTGAATACCGTGAGCTCGCTCCTTCCCATGAAGCTCCAGGAACTCTTCCAGGCGGTGGAAAAGAAAACTCACAGCATTGTCGAGGATGTTGCCAACTACAGGGAGAAACATGTTCTTGCAAAGGATATTGTAAAGTCGCTGCAGTTGAAAGGGTCGCATCCCATTCCCATGTCTCAGTCGCTCTCTGCCTGCGAAGGTAACATCGTTCAATTCTTCGTCGTGCTTGACAGACACCTCCCTGATGTAAGTACAAATGAGGATGACGCGACTTTTTTTTGCTATTTCTTTTCATTTTGTGGTCTGACTCAACTTTGCAATCTTCTTTAATACCTAGATGCATATCCTTTCAGAGTGGTTCTTGTACTCTTCTAAAGTCATCCTTCAGCGAGATGTGCCTTCCGAAAAGCTTGCTGGCACAAGGTGCGATATATATTTGTCAAATATTGTATGCAATATATTGAATGCTTGACATCTTTTTTTTTTTCTAACCACGCCATTTTCTTTTTTGTCTACTTCCATGATTCAGCATTTTGGTAAGGATTATCACCGCTGTTTGCCGGATCAAGGGCGAGCGCCGTTTCCTCCCTGTCCTCTTCTACGATGTTTTGCGCCACTACCAGGATGCCAAGACGTGTCTCGTCCTTTGTGAAGCTGTCGCCAGCATTTGGCCCGCCATTGTAGCATCTTATCATGACGAAGCGTTACATGGGTCTTCAATTGTCAGTCCGCCTCGACGGATACTCATTTCTGCCTTCCAGGCCATCCTCGCAACATTCCAAGAGTCAGTCAAGGATGAAAACGTAAGTCTATTGATTTTCATATTAATTCAAAGAAAGTGTATGGATGCAATTCAGTGAGCTTACATTTAATTCGTTCTTTTTCGACTATTATTACAAATTAGCTTGAGTATGGATACAAGACTTTTGTGAAAAAATGCCGCTGGCCCACGCTCGAGAATGCACCGTTCGCCAACGAGGTGACCGAAGAACTGATGGGACTGGTCATTGCGCCCGAGTTCAAGCAGTCTCTGGAGAGTGACCCAGGCCTGATGTTTAATCTGCAAAAGGCACTGGAGCTACTGCTGGTCCAGACCTATGACTGGATCGACGTCTACAATGAGTTCTTGAAGCCTTACTTGCTCAAGATGATGATGGACAAGGACCTGGCCCGGTTTGCGATACCTTTGGTGGCGAACGTGGCACTGGGTCACCAGGCCACGGCGGCCAAGACGATTGCGTCGTCGTCTGCTGGATCGCCGCTGACGGCATATGAGTTGATTTGCCAGGTGCTGGAACAGATCTTGGCGTCAAATGCGGAGGTGGACCACCAGTGCGTTTCTGCGCGCGCGCTGATTGTCCTTGCGAATCGTGACAAGACGAAGCTGCAAAAGACCACGAGCTGGTATCAGGGTCTTGACAAGGACAGGGTTCCCGAGGATGTGACCGCTGTTCTGGAGGAGCTAGTGTAGGCTTGTATGAGGTGGAATAAATTTTGTCCGCATATACCAATTCTCTGTTTAGGTGATCCTTGCACAGTTTTTCTGGAGTGTTATGATATTTCTCTTTAATATATTTTTAACTGCCCGACTTTTGAAGTACATGGCTGTTTGAGAGTTTTGATTTTTCGTTAATTCCTGAGTTTCTGAAAAAAAAAAAGGCATGGGATGTGTACTTTGCGGGTCCTCGTCCGAGCTGCTGCAGACAGTTCTGGGAAGCGTCTGACGACACCCAGTCGAGTTGATCCAGGGATATCGAATGTTGATGATGGACAACTATGGAGTGATCGATAACTTAAACGCCTCTTTGATATAACTTAAATATTCTATATGATAAGTTAAATGCTTCATTCCAATCAGCTAAATACTTCTTTCGGTCAATAAACGCTTTCTATTGCCGCACAAAGCATGAGCTTTGAAGTTCACAAATCCATGCCAGTCCCATACGTCAACTCCACGTGAAACTTTGAGTGGATAACTGGCTTGTGGCAGCCAAGCGTTCATAGCGACGTTGCTTTTTTATCCTTCGATGTCGGCTCGTTCTCTAATCCTTCTAGGAGAATTCGAGGTCGCGTCGTTGATGCTTTGTTCACCTGTACTAATTTTTCTTTTTTGCTTAAGGATAGTAGGAGCACTAATGCAAATCGGAACACGATCAAGGGATAGTGAACATGGTGAACGCATTTATTTTCTTATTGAAATTCATGGTTGTGTCAAAGAAGGGGAGTGGTATCGGAGGGAACTAATTCTTCTTGTGTAATATTGCCTAATTGTCGTTTTGCGATCCACTCTGCTATTCCACCCCAGCTATGTCTGCAGTGTACGCTGATATAGCGAGTCTCATGACATGATAAACCTTCCGGATGCCCACGTCCTGATGCCGTGTATCCGGTTCCGATAAAGTAAGGGGTGGCAACAAGTTGTGCCAAACCATCGATCGATTGTTCTGCAGCGGCATTAGTAGCGTTATCCACATTTGGCCCAAGCCTGAGTATGGCGGTGCATGATCCAAGTGTAACCGAATAGCTCTTTTTCATCGGATCCTTCAGTGATTCTTGGCGGAGGAGATCAAGACACTTGTTCGCTTCACCTCGGCCTGCATACAGGGAAGGAAAGTTGATGAACTGCGGACAGTGGAGTTGGCACGGACAGCAGAGAAAGACTGAGACGAGAGGTATAATCACGAAATTTATAACTAGAAAGACTCCGAACAGCAAGAGTATAGAGAGTCTCATATCAAATATCCATTCGAGAGCATAGGATAGAATGGTGGCAAGAATGACGCTAAGAATGAGTAGGTTGGCAAGTAGAAAGATTCCGCGAAAATGATGTAAAATTGAACAGGTCTTCTTCATGATGACGGGCTCCATGACGATAGACTGATCTGACGCTGAATTTGACTAGATGTGTTTGTGAGAAGAAGGAGTTGGAGGGCTTGCGAAATAAGGAGAAGAGTGGGCGCGATTAAATAGCGGAAAAGCTATTACTTGGCATTTTAAATTCCATCTGTCGACTTCTGTTCGGATAGAACATCCGAGGGGACTCTTCGGCTGTATATCTACTCAGGGCGAGGGCATCATTTCTGCTTCGCCATTCAAATGTTGGTCAGTCAATATCGATCATGGTTATCAAAATTTATTTTGTATTTAAGGGGTACCATTAGGTGTAGTCCTTGTGAACGACACTTAAGTACGTACGTGCACCAAATCCAGCCTGTTCAGTCTTCTATGGCTGGACATAGGTGTTGCTAATTTTTTTTGGGCAGCTCGAGCGTGGGCATGGAGTAAGCCTCCGAGCACGAGAGGGATCTGATAGCAGTTCATCTCTTTGAACATCGGAACTCTCGGTTAGACGGCTCTTCGGTCTGATGTCGCGTCGATTGAGGCATATTCCTTTCTGTCTTGCACACAGAGCATGACTTACAACGGATCCTTTCCCAAAGTTGGACGGCTCAACACATCATCTTTTGGGCGCTCTTTCGCGCAAGCACTGGCTCCCGCATTAACATGTCTGCATCCCGAAACTCCACTTGGCCCTGCAGACGTGCCTTTTTTTTCCCTATGCAAAACTTTTTTAATTTGCACGCGCAGTTTATGAGTGCATACGAACATTGTATAGCGTAGTAGTTGGGAGAGGCGAATCCAAATCAACCAAACAGGTTTCTCTTCTTTTCCCCATGCGTCCCACAATGTCTGTCGTTCCCCGCAAGGAGTCACGTCCAGAGCGGTTCGGCCTTGGCGACGAACTCGCTATGAGCTGGTCCGTCAAGGAGGACAAGGATAACATTGCCAATTGCCTTGCCGATGCTTTCAGAATAAAGAAAGAATTAGAGCTATTCCGTCGTAGACCTTATTCCACTCGAACTACGCCACGCCACTTTATTCTATGGGTCACATAGTGGTCAATCATGGACGATCGGTTCCCGACGACGAAGTGCCTGGCAAGAACGAGCACCTGTTTCTCCTCCAGATCTTTGGATTCTACGGCTATGTAGACATGCTCCTTGGGGTCCCTGAAGCTGTAGGAACCCGTCCCGAGTAACCTTGGCCGAGGCCATGTCAAAAAATTGTTCTTGCAGATGATCCATCCAGCGACTGAAGCGCGAGGCGATGTCATCCAACTTATTGCTGGCATCCCCACTACTATAGGTATGGCAAAACGAATCATTGTTTTTCACTCTATATTTCTTATTCAAATTTGCTCTAGGCGATTAACCACACATTCCTTCCTCAGACAATTCGAGTATGAATACACTGTGCCGCACAAGGGTGGCCGACCCCTCAAGAAGCTCAATGATGTCCTCCCCGCCTGAAAGCCAAACAAGGAGCTCTTCACTCTACGCTCAGCGACCAAGGACGATATCCCATATCTCACCCGTCTAAGTCAGCCATCGCGCCTGCACACCAAAGCCGAGATGGGCACCTACTGCGATTGCGACTTTTGGCACTACATCATCGCCGTCTTCTCCTCAGAGTCTGTCACCAACTACCACGATGCGCACCATCACACCACCATTGTTGTTGAAGCAAAGTCGGTTAAGGACGTGGGCATCTCGCTCACCTCATTTATGATAGGTACCTGGACCTAGGACATTTTTGCCCTCGACGAAGACATCGCCCACGGCGTGACCTACCATCAAGCATTGTGCTCTGTGTTTCCGCCAGCTGAAAGAAATCTCTCTCTCTTTCTTTGACTCCTAAAACACCGAACTGAATGGAGGCGTGATGACCTTCACCCTTCAGAAGTGCAGCGACCTTCCTGTCCTGGATCTCACAGACATCACACTCGCCCTGGACCCGAGTATCCAGTCGCTACGTTGCTGGCGCCTCATTCTGGGTGCCTTCTCGTGCTTCTGCCTCTACACATGCATCCCAAGCTACCCCAAGTTCATCCTCAAGGTAACCCCAGAGTTGGAGGCGCCAAGTCGACTATGGCAGGTGTGTCTGCCGCGATCCATCTGGACTTTTACCGCAGAGTGCAGGGCGCCAGTGGCCAAGGCCTCGAGTTTGTGGAGCAGGGCAGGATTGTCGCAGCGTCGGGGATGCCCCTAACACCGGAGCAACGGATACTGCACGCGCCTGGTGACGGGCGCGTGCAGTGTGGGAGAGTTGGTAGAGAGATATGAAGAGAGCTCTGTGGGCGGTGGGGAGTCACGGTTGATGCTCGAGACACTGTTCCCGAAGGTGGATCAATCCGTTGACATATTCTGGTGGTAGCGCGATCTTTTTATGTAGTTTGTACAATAGATGCGATCGATGGATAATACACAAAGTAGTATGCTTGTCGAGTTTATCCAAATGAAAACAACGTGGGATAATGTGGACGTTCTCTGGCCAGTTCTGGAATAAAATGTGCTATAGAAATCTGACTCCTGAGCCAAAGGAAAAAAAAAAAAAAAAAAAAAAAACCGACCAAACAACCATGCATGATGTCTCGCAAAGCTGTCTTGTCCCAGTGCGAGAAGCAAGATGCCACCAAGGGGGGTGTTGATTTGTCAACCATGTCCTTGTTTACTAATTCTCAATGTATATACAGAGCGCAATGTCGCACGAACACTGGTCAAAGCCAAAGACGTAGAGATCGGCGCCGCGTACAGAGACAGCAAGGAGGGAGTTGGTTCGTTGGTGTTTAGTCTCGTCCTGCGACGAATGCAAAGCAAGACCACAGAGCGACACACGGCGTCTCGTCTTGGCCTTGGTCCTGGATGTGTATGTTGCTTTTACCGGACTGCGACCAGATGCCAGCCACATACAAGACCCATTAGTCATCACGCAGGAAGTAAAACACGACAATAAACAGGAGGGTGGGGAAAGAAGGACAGGAAGCAACGTGCGGTCTCTCCTCGCTTGAATCAATCTGTGTCTTTGTTCTTTGTACGACAGACTCTTTCGCAAAGGAAACAAACTCTTCAAATCTGTCCTAGTCCATTTCTACTCTTGCTTCATTCTTCTCATTTCTTCGCCTCCCATTCATTAGCCCTCCACTCTTCTCTCATACATTACACGCACCTCTCTCTCACTCATTCATTCACTCTCCCTTGGCATCAACACATTCCCACTTTTGCAAACATACACTCGAAGCATCTCTCTAGGTCGCATATACCACACATACACACCAACCATGACCACCTCTTTAATTCTCTCCCCTAATACGGATGCCGAGCTGGAAGCCCTCCTGCTCAACGCACGCCACCGAATCTCGGTCCTCGTCTACTCCACAGCCTGGTGCAAGAACTGCAAGCGACTCTGTAGGTTGGCTGTACCATGTTTTGTTTATTGGCTCCTCCTAGTCGAAGGAAGGAAGGGAGGGGGGGCACATGTGTCCCTGAAGTTGTATTTTAACAAGTCTTTTTCATCCGTCTACTTGCAATAGCCAATGGCCTCGAGAAATTGGCCGACGAGTTGAAGGCCGTTGCTACTTTTATCCACGTCGATGTTGACGAACTCTTGGTAAGGCTTCTCTTCCGCCTCCCTCCCCCTTCCTTCTTCCTCGGAGAGCGACATTATGATGGGCGCGCAGAAAATGGGCATAATTGCAATCGGGCACAACTTCAGCCACCGACTCGATTGGATTTGTCAGACAAAACTTTACTTTGGGGTCAAACAAGGAGGGACTGCGAACGGGTTTTGTGCCCATCTCAAAAAGACACAAAGAGAAATTGCGCGCACAAATCGCGTGCTCAAACACCCGTTCAACACCCCTCCGTTCGCGAAATCGTGTGCTGTGGACACGAGAAGAGATCGGCGTGCAGTATGCATACAGATACCATCCCATATTAATTCATCCAAACATTGACATGTGTGCATGTAATGCGCTCTGAAATAGAAAACCGTCCAGCGATACAACATCGAGAGCACACCCACCTTCCAGCTCTTCCGCGGCCATGTCCTCCAGTCCTCCATCACGGCTGCCCTGCTGCCCCGCAAGTCCACGCCCGAAGAGTCGGACGACCAGCTGTTGAGCTGGATTGCAACGACCGTGGCCAGTTTCTCAAAGCACTGGAACGCGTCCTACTCAAAGATCACAGACCATTTGGCCTTCTCGCCCACCCCCACAGAGTACCAGATCAGGGAAGGGCTGGTCAAGGTTGGCTTCAAGAGCGTCATTGGCACAGAGTCAAAACAGAATCCGGGCGAGTACAACGCCAAGGAGGGCGATCTCTGGAGAGAGCACGGGATTGAGTACATCTCGTACCCCATTGAGGTCAGTCAATGAGCGAATGTTGTATTCGTGCTTTTTTATCATTATTTTTATTTTTATCATTTGTTACGATGAAAGAAAGAAGGATAGAGCAGATATCGTCTAAACCTCCCTTTTTTTTATTTTATTATTATTATTTTTTGCTTCTTTTTCTTCACACTTGTTCTTCTACTCTTTAGTGCGCAGATGAGCTCAGCCTACACGACTTTGACGAGATTTTGCAACTGGTCGAGACACTCCCTGGGCCGATCCTGTTCCATTCGGACATTGGCCAGATTGCAGCGATCTTTGTGTTTGCGATGGTGGCCAAGCAGAATAGGCGCAAGGGAAGTGAGGTGCCCGGGTGGGCGCGCGAGCTTGGCTTTGACTTTGAGGGCCTTGGACGGTTGACGCAAACGATTAGCGCGTGGGTGGACAGATAATGGCTGTGTTGAGAAGGCAAGGATACAGGAGACGGACGAGGAGGAGGATCTGGAGGAGGAGGAAGGATGTTCGAGGAGTATGGGGCGTTCATGGAAGGTAAACATATCAGAATAAAAGCGTCGACTTTGACGAGTTCGCGTAGAGCTGTTTTACAAAAATACTTCGCCCACCTGCGAAAACGTGATCACCTTGTGAAGTCTACCCACTGAAAGGAAAAAAAAGAACGTCGAAGCTCCATCATAATTGTGATCGTGATTCAAGCGCCGCCAAAAAAAAAAAAATACTCCCAAAATATAAGGGCTCAATCTCATTCTTCTTCAGGCAGGCACGGCGAAGGGCAGACTTAAGCGTTGGCAAGACGCGAATATGCCTAGGATGGAGGAGTTTCCTTCTGGGTGTCCTATGTGAGCGATGGCCGTGACATTTGGTCCATTGGGCAAGGTACATTCAGGGAAATGAGGAAAGGTGGCGAGTAGCACAACAATTGGTCAGCCCACCCCTTTCTCGTCCTCCGCAGCTCTATTGGTGCTTGTCTATGCTGGTTGATAGGGAGTGCCACTAATTATCGCAGGTCGTGTGATCACTTTGAGCAAGGGTGTCTCCCTCTCGACATTGTGATGCACCAGAGAGATAGATGGATAGCGTGAGAGAGAGAAATAAGCATTTATCCTTGGCCGAGAGAATATTGTGGAAGCAAAGTGCAGAAGCGCAAGTCAACAATGCCCATGGGTACATTCGCTTTTGTACCCTTTTCCGAAAGATGAATATGGTATTTTCCCAGGCTAGGATAGCCGAGTCTTCTATCTATTGCGAGCAGAGTAAGGACGCTAATCGGTGGTCTCAAGAACAGAAAAGAGGCGTCAATGGTCGTGATTGTGCCAACTGAACTTGGGACACAGACACAAAGAAAAGTGAGCCGTCAAAAGAGTGGTGTTTTGGTCGCACAAAAGCGCAAAAAATGAAAAATGAAGGAGAGAAAAAAAAAAAAAAAAGTGGGTCCAACGATCCGATTTCACGCAGGAATTCCGTGCGAAAGAGAGGAGGACCGCAGGGCGCAAGAGGTCGTTCCCCCGCATTTTTAGCTCCGTCCTCCTTGTTTTACTGTTGGTTTCTCGACAACTCGCCCATACTTCACACGAAATACATCCAGCCGTGCCTTTTCCCAGCGGGGATTCATTTTCTTTCGATCAAACAAGGGCGAAAACAAGTGCAGGTGCGAGAAGGAGGGGTGCAAGTGGCAAGTGGGGAGAGGGGTTGAGGGAGATACTTCGGACAAACTACCATCAGGCAAGTGTGTGGTGCGTGTGTTCGGTGTTTCTCTTTTGGTCGACCTTCGAGCAGTGAGTGAACAATGCCGCAAAAATCAAAAATCACAAAATATCCGAGCCCTATTTCTGTGTTGTTTCCCACCGTTCCCTTTCTTTTTTCCTCTTCTTTCTCCTCTTTCCACACACACCCAACGCACACTCTCACATTCACAGCACAATGGTCCAGCAACAAGCTACTACTGATCTCTTGCCCATCATCGACCTCGGTCTCTACATGGCCAACCCCGATGCCCCCGAGGCCATTGCCGAGTCCAAGCGCGTATGTCCATGCTGCATCTCCTGATGAACCCAAAGTTTCGGATTAGAGTTTTTCTTGCGTCTTTGGAGCGACCATACTCCATGAGACCATTGCCAATGGCAATGTCGGACACTGTTCTTCTTGCTCACGCTTGCCTTTTGCTTTCCTTTCATGAACATATAGGCCGCTGATGCTATTCGCGACTACGGTGCCTTGATTGTCAAGGATCCTCGTGTCACTGGTAGGCATCTTGTTTATGTTTACGTTCAAGCTGGCAAGGCAGGAGATATAAGAATGCAAGAATAAGCTTAAACTGACATGGTCGTCTTTTTCACTTTGTCAACTTTTTAGAGAAGGAGAACAACGACTTTATCGACATGATGGAGGATTACTTCAACCAGCCTTTCGACACCAAGCTCCAGGATGCCAGACCCCAGTACGGATACCAGGTAAGGAGTTTGGTTCGCCATGGGAGCACCTTCGTGCCGCCAGCATCGATAATTTGTATTAACAGTCAGCTCTTACTTTCCACTTAGGTCGGTGTCACCCCCGAGCTGACCGAGGATCCCAAGTGCCCCAAGGATCCCCACTGCCTTGACATTATTGATCACGTAAGGAGATATTGTCAAGCATGTGGCCATCATTTTCAAAATGCCAAGGTAGCGGTCCCACTAAACGCCCTCATGCTCGTGAATAGATCCCCGAGGCCAACAGACCTTTGGAGTTCCACGGACCTGATCCCAAGTGGCGCTTCTTCTGGCGTATTGGTGAGCAGCCCCCAGCCACCAAGTTCCCTCGCTTGAACGCTGAGCCCGTTGTTCCCGAAGGTATGATGCTCGATTTTTATGCCTCGAACTTTTTGCCTTCAAAATGAAAATGTTGTACTCACGAAGGCTATGGGCATATCCATTACTTTATAGCTTTCAAGGATGTTTGGACAGATACCATGGATACCTGGGGCAACACTCTTCACCAGGCTGTTTTGGGCTTGGCCGAGATGATTGCTGTTGGATTCGATTTGCCCAAGAAGACCTTTGTCGACATGGCTCAGTACGGACCCCACTTGTTGGCCCCCACTGCTTCGGATTTGAACAAGTACGGCGCTGTCGGCACCGTCCTTGCAGGTAAATGAGAGCAAAATCGGTTGCTATGGCCAAGCTGATATACTTGTCCTACGACCCATATTTTCTAACATGGCTGTTACCCTTCCATCATTTCATTCTCTTAGGCTTCCACTATGACCTCAACTTCTTGTAAATATTGGCAGTTGTTTGCTCGTACTTTCGTTTACCAATGTGCCTCCACCTTGTCTCTAACCATACGTATCGTTCATCTTTTGACCTTCCATAGGACTATCCACGGAAAGTCCCGCTACCCTGGATTGAACATCTGGCCCCGCAACGAGTCTGAGAAGCTCGCTGTCCGTGTTCCCGATGGTTGCCTCTTGGTCCAGGCCGGCAAGCAGCTCGAGTGGTTGACTGGCGGTGTTGTTCAGGCTGGATACCACGAGGTCATTGTCAACGAGGCCACCGCCCGTACCATGGCCAACAAGACCAACGACCGCCCCTTGTGGCGCATCTCGTCCACCCTCTTCTTGCACATTGCCTCGGACAACATCCTGCGTCCTCTCGAGGGTGTCTTTGACACTGAGGAGCTCCGCTTGGCCAAGTACCCCAAGATCCACCACTGGTGACCAGGTCCGCAAGGAGTTGGGTCTCATGCTCTTTTGGAGAAGTAAAAACGCCTCTCAAGTCCCTTCCCCCCCCCCCTGCTTTCTTGTATCTACCTCATATTCGCACATAATAAAAACACGCTTTCGCTGTAACACTTTCGCTTGAACACATTTGATGAGTGCAAGCCACGTTTATACATAAGAGATTGTATTAGAAAAAGGTCGTGTTCACTCACTTGTTCTCCTCCTTCACCTTCTTGGGTGGCAAGAGCCCCAACTCCTCCTTGCGCGCATAGACCACACGGTCCAGCAGAGTCCTGCCACGGTAGTCGCCCATGACCGTTTCGGGCGCACCAAAGGCATTGGTCACATACGCAAAACTAATGCCCAGGTCCTCGATCCACACAGCGATCGAGCCGCCCGCGCCGGACCAGCCCTGGACCTCGACGCCCTGAAGAGGCCCACTCACGCCGGCGCCCAGGAACTCGGTGGTCTTGATCCAGCCGCCTGTCGAGAGCGGGAGGGTGTCCTTGATGACCATGCAGGGCTTGTTTGAGTGCAGCTTTGTGGCCAGTTCATAGGTCTCGCGGTCGAGGAGGTCGGGCTCATTGGGATCGATGGCGGCGCCCTTGTTGGCCATCATGGAGAGCAACTTGGCAAGCTATTGTGGGGAAAAAAAAAAAGTCTTTTTGTCAGTTTGAGTGAATTTAAAGGAGCGAGGGGACAATCGATCCTGTTACCCAACTTACAGAGTGGGCATTTGTCTTGAGCGAGAAACTGGTGCTCTCGACAGCGTGTGCTTCCTTGGTGCGGAAGTGATGGGCCATGGGGGTCATGGCTGTGGACATAGCCTTGGAGGTGAGGGTCTTGCCCCTGATAAAGTCCCAGACCCAAGGGTGAATGGGCCGCATGTTGGGAAATCCAGCCAACTTGCTGTTCTGCAGGAACTGGGGCAACAAAACACGGCCGACCATACGCAGCATGGGGTAGTCATGCATGGGCGACAAGCGTTCTTCCCAGTCAGACTCGTTGGGGAGAGAAGAGTAGTAAAGTTCGACATCCTTGTAATCGTTCATCAATTCCTCGTTCGCAATCTGTCCAATGGTGCGGCCCTTGGGATCAACACGACGGACAATCTCGTTCAAGTACCACCCACGCGTGATGGCATGGTACGAGCGCACCTTCTCGCCATCGAACCCATGCTTCTGACTCGCCAAACGCTCGGAAAATTTCTCTTGATCTTTCAGATGATCCCATGTCAGTTCCTTCTTGTCATCGTCCAGATGTGCCACGCCCGATTCATGCACCATCAGATCTACGAGCGTCACATCCTCCTTGCCATTCTGCCCAAACTCGGGCCAGTACTCGCTCAATTTGGCATTGTAGTCCAGTTTCCCTTGCTGCACCAACCGCGCGATTACGATCCCCTCCAGAACCTTGCCAGACGAGTACACCTGCTGCAGGGTCCGGTTGTCGTACAACTGTGTCTGGGCCAGGTCCTTGGAGCCGGCGTACACGTCGATCACGGGCTTGCCGTCGACAAAGACCGCCAGGGAGCCGCCCAAGTCCTCGTTCTTGGTGTACAGAGAGATGAGATACGAAACGACTTGGGAGTAGTGATCGGGCCGCTCCATGAGGCCCTCAATGTGGATCGGGCTGCGTGGGCAGCCGTAGAGGAAGGAGACGCAGAGTGGGGGCTGGAAGGCCCCGCGGTGGGAGTAGGTGTAGAGACCAAAGACGATGGCGGGGAGCAGGCGCAAGAACCAGCCAAAGAGGGTGAGGCGCGACAAGACGGAGCCTCGAGCAGCAGGGGTGGCGCCTTTGTCTGCCATTGTAGTGTTGTTTGCTGAGGAGAGAGGGTAGATGGGGGTGAGGATGTGAGGATATGAGGATGTGAGGATGTGAAGAGTGAAGAAGAAAGAAAAGAAGGAAAAAAGCACACGAGGGGTTGTTGTAGAGTGGTGCCAAATTATACTCTGAATGGTGAATGTCTTCGGCAGTTCATCCGAGCCAACCTTATCCACGACAACCAACCAGCGCAGGAGACCGCTTCTCACGGACATAAACGGTCATCTGGACCGGACACCACACATGAAGGATTTAGTGAGCACCACGTTGTACATTCGTCCAATACACCCCTAGAGAACACTTCTCACAGATACCAACGGCTATCTGGACCGGACACGTACGTGAAGGAATAGGTGAGCACCACGTTGCACATTCGTCCAATGCACCCCATCTAGAGAGTGTCAGTGCCTAGGATTAAAAGGAAAGTGTGGTGTGATTGGCTGGTCGTCAAAGGAGCGAGTCTGGAAAAGGAGCCTGTGGTGGGAAACACCAGGATATCCAAAGGTGTGTCCGGGATCTGTCAGCGACACACGGTTTCCAGACCAATGCACGCTGCATGTGTGGGCGGTGGACACCTTTTCCGTGCAACCATTTTCCCTTTTTGAGAGGACAGTCACCCAACGACACGCCAAAAAAAAAAAAAAAAAAAACTCACGAGCCACCTTTCAAATCGCACTTGTGCTTTTCATAATGCATTTTTGCGCTTTCTTTTTTTTCGTATTCCACCCCTTCTTCAACGACGACACGACGCCCTTCTTTATTACTCCTACCCTCGCTCACACATACAGCAACTAATATCGTAGAACTAAAAGGGCAGGATGTCACCACACTCCACAAGCAAGCACTCCGAGTCAGCAGTGGCGCGCCTCTGCGGGTCGGGCACTTCGGGGTTCCTGGAGCTCATAATTTTTCACCCCATTGACACCATTGCCAAACGACTCATGTCGAACCAGACACGTGTAAGTGTGAGAGTCATTGAATGCAACCATTGGCATGGGTGGTTGTCATTTGTTGGTTCAATGCCACGGCCAGTGGGGAAGCTTATTTTGTTGGAGAGAGCGTTGGTTATTTGTTTGCCTTTCTCGCCTGAAAGGTGATTGATGAGATGTTACTCCCTATCCATTTGCATGTGGGAACAAACATTGATTGTTTGTTGGGTGAGAAACACAAGTGTGGTTGCTTCCGGAAAATTATCGACGCAAACCGAGGACAGAAGCCCTTTGGTTCTGTGCATATCGTCCGTTAACACCAATACACTCTACGGTCCTATGGCCTTTTCTTTGTTAGCTCTTTGGCGGAGGACAGTCCTTCAGCGTCGGGCTCGCCAACACGAACAAGGTCATCTTCAAAGACGCCGCTAACGCCGCCTTCCTCAAGAAGTACGCCTCCCTCTTCCCTGGACTTGGGTTCGCAGCTGGGTACAAGATCATGCAGCGCGTGTACAAGTTTGGCGGCCAGCCCTTTGTCAACGAGTTCATCAACCGCCACTACAAGAGCTCGTTTAATAGCGTGTTTGGTGAGAAGACGGGCAAGACTATGATGCACGCCGCCGCGGGGTCCCTGGTCGGCATTGGCGAGATTGCACTGCTGCCTCTGGATGTGCTCAAGATCAAGCGACAGACCAACCCCGAGGCATTCCGTGGGCGAGGGGTGTTCAAGATTGTGGCAGATGAAGGCATGGGCTTGTACCGGTACGTATGCCTATGTTTGTGTGTGTGTGTGTGTGTGGAGTCGGTCATTTGAACTCTTATCAAACTTGGCTAACCACACGTCCTCATTCTCTTTCTACAGAGGCGCCCTATGGACAGCCGCCAGAAACGCACCAGGATCCTTCGCCCTTTTCGGCGGCTCAGCATTTGTCAAAGAATGGATCTTCAAGCTCGAGGACTACAACAAAGCCACCTTTTTCCAAAACTTTTGCGCCTCGATTGGCGGGTCCGTCGCATCGATCACGGTGGCGGCGCCCCTGGACGTCGTCAAGACACGAATTCAGAACCGCCACTTTGACGACCCAGAGGGCGGCGTGACCATCATCAAGAAGATGATTCGGAACGAAGGGTTTGGATCGTTCTTCAAGGGACTATTGCCAAAGATCTTGGTGGTTGGACCCAAGCTCGTGTTCTCGTTCACGATTGCTCAACAGCTTATTCCAATGTTCCACAATTACTTTGAGGAAATAGGCTTGACGCATGTGGGCAACACCAATAAGTCGCATTAATGGAGAGCCCAGGAAGAAGAAGGATGGACACCCCTCCACTCACAAAAAGACATCATTTCCTCTCCATATCTGCTCTATTCTTCACGTTTGGGAAAGTTACAAGTTGAAAACTTCATTAAACTTCTGTATTGTACATATTCAGTGGAATGTGAGTGTTTGGGTAACAAATTCTTCATCAGCTAACTTGTCTCGTGAGGGGTCCAAGTCGGCGGACAAGTCCTCTTCTATCGCCATGTTTTCATCTCGGACTCAATCCGATAGTCGTCTTTTGGCTGTTGCTCAAGGTGCTGGCTCAGGCTCGGACACGGGCTCCTTCACCTGCTGCACCTCCTCCATGGGCTTGATCTCACTTTGACCCTCCATCTCGACATCTTGTTGCTTTACCGATCCGAGTTCTCCCTGTGCCCCTTTTGATTTTTTCACTTTTTCTTGCTTTGAATCTTGCTCTGGCTCTGATTCCAATGAGTCGTCCTCAGCGGAGGACAGATCCGAACTTGACGACAGATCCGAACTTGACGACAGATCCGAACTTGATGACAGATCTGAGCTTGACGACAAAGAAAGCTCCTTGTTCAAGGCCGGTGACTCGTCGACCTCCATGCCATTTTGGGAGGCACCCAAAGACGCTGCAGCATCGACAGGTGGAAGACTCTCCTCCTGTTTCTTTCCACGTCTTGTACGAGGTGTAGCCATGATCACCTCCTTGGCTCTCTTTGAAGAGGAGGGTAGTGGAGCCTTCTTCTTGATCGAGTCATCGAGACCCTTTGAGGCGGCCCTTGTTCTCTTCCCGCGGCCTGTCGATTCTACTGGAGCTGGCTCAGGGTCAACAGGCTTTGCTGCAGCGGCTCTCCTTCTCTTTCCTCGGCCGGTTTCGGGTTCTTGGGCAGCATTTGGAGCCGGCTCAGGTGTTACAACAGGCTTTGTAGCGGCTCTCCTTCGCTTTCCTCGACCGGTTTCGAGTTCTTCCGGAACTGGCTCGACAGGAGGCACTGGCATAGGTTCAGAGGGGGCTTTCATAGCTTCCACGGAATGATCCTGTGTTGATGCAGTCTTGGGTGGAGGAGGAAGTGTTTTCTGCTTCTTTGACCTGCTTCTGCCTCGAGATGATGAAAGTTCAGTGGGAACCAGATCCCCAGGTTCGGGTTTGGCGGGCTTCTCCATTGCGAGCGACGTTTCAACCTTGCCTGGCTCCCCCACCTTGGTCTCAGCCTTCTTTCTCCCTCTCTTGGCCTTGGTGTCGACAGGTTTGGCCACCTCGACCGGCTCTTCAACTTGACCTGTTGTCTCCTCCTTCTTCCCTCTCTTGACCTTGGTGTCAACAGGCTTGGCCACCTCGACCGGCTCTTCAACTTGACCTGTGGCCTCCTTCTTCTTCCCTCTCTTGAGCTTGGTGTCGACAAGCTTGGCCACCTCGACAGGCTTGACCACCTCGACAGGCTTGGTCACCTCGACAGGCGTGGCCACCTCGACAGGCTTGGCCACCTCGACAGGCTTGGCCACCTCGACAGGCTTGGCCACCTCGACAGGCTTGGCCACCTCAACAAGCTTGGTCACCTCAACAGGCTTGGCCACCTCGACAAGTTCTCCTTCTTCTTGATCTGCGATCAGCAGGCCCGTTTTCTTGTCGACCTTACCCTCGACCACCAGGTGCCTCAGGAAAAAGTTGACCGCCGGCCAGAAGTCGCCGTTTCAGCGCAATATCA